>CM017569.1:2798128-3042000 GCA_007844125.1 Sinonovacula constricta | reverse complement strand
CACATGGGATAGTATACCTATGTATACAACATATAAACACGACCACATGGAATATTATACCTAATGTATACAACATATAACATAACGACCGCATGGAATATTACCTAATGTATACAACATATACATAACGACCACATGGAATATATACCTAATGTAACAACATATATAACGACCACATGGAATATTATACCTAATGTATAAAAACATATACATAACGACCACATGGAATATTATACCTAATGTATACAACATATAACATACGACCATGGAATATTATACCTAATGTATACAACATATAACATAACGACCCATGGAATATTATACCTAATGTATACAACATATAACATAACGACCACATGGAATATTATACCTAATGTACAACTATACATAACGACCATGGAATATTATACCTAATGTATACAACATACATACATAACGACCACATGGAATATTATACCTAATGTATACAACATATAACATAACGACCACATGGAATATTATACCTAATGTATACAACATATAACATAACGACCACATGGAATATTATACCTAATGTACAACATATAACATAACGACCGCATGGAATATTATACCTAATGTATACAACATACACATAACGACCACATGGAATATTATACCTAATGTATACAACATCATAACGACCACATGGAATATTATACCTAATGTATACATACATAACGACCACATGGAATATTATACCTAATGTATACAACATACATAACGACCACATGGAATATTATACCTAATGTATACAACATATAACATAACGACCACATGGAATATATACCTATGTATACAACATACATCATAACGACCGCGATAAATATTATACCTATATACAACATACATCATAACGACCACATGGAATATTTACCTAATGTATACAACATAACATAACGACCGCATGGAATATTATACCTAATGTATACCATACACATACGACCGCATGGAATATTACCTAATGTATACACATACATCATAACCCATGGAATATACCTAATGTATACAACATACATCATAACGACCACATGGAATATTATACCTAATGTATACAACATACAATACATAACGACCACATGGAATATTATACCTAATGTATACAACATAACATAACGACACATGGAATATTATACCTAATGTATACAACATACAACTAACGACCGCATGGAATATTATACCTAATGTATACACATACAACATACGACCACATGGAATATTATACCTAATATATAACATAACGACCACATGGAATATTATACCTAATGTATACAACATAACATAACGACCACATGGAATATTATACCTAATGTATAAACATAACGACCACATGGAATATTATACCTAATGTATACAACAATAACATAACGACCACATGGAATATTATACCTAATGTATACAACATACATCATAACGACCACATGGAATATTATACCTAATGTATACAACATACAACATAACGACCACATGGAATATTATACCTAATGTATATAACATAACGACCACATGGAATATTATACCTAATGTATACAACATATAACATAACGACCACATGGAATATTATACCTAATGTATACAACATATAACATAACGACCACATGGAATATTATACCTAATGTATACAACATACATCATAACGACCGCATGGAAATATAACCTAATGTATACAACAACATCAACGACCACTGGAATATTATACCTAATGTATACAACATATAACATAACGACCGCATGGAATATTATACCTAATGTATACAACATACAACATAACGACCGCATGGAATATTATACCTAATGTATACAACATACATCATAACGACCACATGGAATATTATACCTAATGTATACAACATACATCATAACGACCGCATGGAATATTATACCTAATGTATACAACATACAACATAACGACCAATGGAATTATACCTAATGTATACAACATACATCATAACGACCACATGGATTATTACACCTAATGTATACAACATACATCATAACGACCGCATGGAATATTATACCTAATGTATACAACATACAACATAACGACCACATGGAATATTATACCTAATGTATACAACATAACATAACGACCACATGGAATATTATACCTAATGTATACAACATATAACATAACGACCACATGGAATATTATACCTAATGTATACAACATATAACATAACGACCCAATGGAATATAAAAAAACATACAATAAATAATACCAATGTATATATAAACAATATACAACATACAACATAACGACCACATGAATATTATACCTAATGTATACAACATATACATAACGACCACACATAATATTATACCTAATGTATACAACATACATAACGACCGCATGGAATATTATACCTAATGTATACAACATATAACATAACGACCACATGGAATATTATACCTAATGTATATAACATAACGACCACATGGAATATTATACCTAATGTATACAACATATAACATAACGACCACATGGAATATTATACCTAATGTATACAACATACAACATAACGACCACATGGAATATTATACCTAATGTATACAACATATAACATAACGACCATGGAATATTATACCTAATGTATACAACATATAACATAACGACCACATGGATATTATACCTATGTATACAACATATAACATAACGACCACATGGAATATTATACCTAATGTATATAACATAACGACCACATGGAATATTATACCTAATGTATACAACATATAACATAACGACCACATGGAATATTATACCTAATGTATACAACATACACATAACGACCACATGGAATATTATACCTAATGTATACAACTATAACATAACGACCACATGGAATATTATACCTAATGTATACAACATACAGCATAACGACCACATGGAATATTATACCTAATGTATACAACATATAACATAACGACCACATGGAATATTATACCTAATGTATACAACATATAACATAACGACCACATGGAATATTATACCTAATGTATACAACATACAACATAACGACCACATGGAATATTATACCTAATGTATACAACATATAACATAACGACCACATGGAATATTATACCTAATGTATACAACATATAACATAACGACCGCATGGAATATTATACCTAATGTATACAACATATAACATAACGACCACATGGAATATTATACCTAATGTATATAACATAACGACCACATGGAATATTATACCTAATGTATACAACATATAACATAACGACCACATGGAATATTATACCTAATGTATACAACATATAACATAACGACCACATGGAATATTATACCTAATGTATACAACATATAACATAACGACCACATGGAATATATACCTAATGTTACAACATATAACATAACGACCACATGGATATATACCTAATGTATAACATACATAACGACCCATGGAATATATACCTAATGTATACAACATACAACATAACGACCACATGGAATATTATACCTAATGTATACAACAACGACACATGGAATATTATACCTAATGTATACAACATATAACATAACGAACACATGGAATATTATACCTAATGTATACAACATACATCATAACGACCGCATGGAATATTATACCTAATGTATACCATACACATAACGACCACATGGAATATTATACCTAATGTATACAACATTAACTAACGACCACATGGAATATTATACCTAATGTATATAACATAACGACCACATGGAATATTATACCTAATGTATACAACATATAACATAACGACCACATGGAATATTATACCTAATGTATACAACATACATCATAACGACCACATGGAATATTATACCTAATGTATACAACATACAACATAACGACCACATGGAATATTATACCTAATGTATATAACATAACGACCACATGGAATATTATACCTAATGTATACAACATACACATAACGACCACATGGAATATTATACCTAATGTATACAACTATAACATAACGACCACATGGAATATTATACCTAATGTATACAACATACATCATAACGACCGCATGGAATATTACTATACCGTATACAACATACATCATAACGACCACATGGAATATTATACCTAATGTATACAACATATAACATAACGACCGCATGGAATATTATACCTAATGTATACAACATACAACATAACGACCGCATGGAATATTATACCTAATGTATACAACATACATCATAACGACCACATGGAATATTATACCTAATGTATACAACATACATCATAACGACCACATGGAATATTATACCTAATGTATACAACATACAACATAACGACCGCATGGAATATTATACCTAATGTATACAACATACATCATAACGACCACATGGAATATTACCTAATGTATACAACATACATCATAACGACCGCATGGAATATTATACCTAATGTATACAACATACAACATAACGACCACATGGAATATTATACCTAATGTATACAACATACAACATAACGACCACATGGAATATTATACCTAATGTATACAACATATCATAACGACCACATGATATATACCTAATGTATACAACATACAACATAACGACCACATGGAATATTATACCTAATGTATACAACATATAACATAACGACCACATGGAATATTATACCTAATGTATACAACATATAACATAACGACCGCATGGAATATTATACCTAATGTATACAACATACATAACGACCACATGGAATATTATACCTAATGTATATAACATAACGACCACATGGAATATTATACCTAATGTATACAACATATAACATAACGACCACATGGAATATTATACCTAATGTATACAACATACAACATAACGACCACATGGAATATTATACCTAATGTATACAACATATAACATAACGACCGCATGGAATATTATACCTAATGTATACAATATAACTACGACCACATGGAATATTATACCTAATGTATACAACATACATAACGACCACATGGAATATTATACCTAATGTATATAACATAACGACCACATGGAATATTATACCTAATGTATACAACATATAACATAACGACCACATGGAATATTATACCTAATGTATACAACATACATAACGACCACATGGAATATTATACCTAATGTATACAACATAACATAACGACCACATGGAATATTATACCTAATGTATACAACATACATAACGACCACATGGAATATTATACCTAATGTATACAACATATAACATAACGACCACATGGAATATTATACCTAATGTATACAACATATAACATAACGACCACATGGAATATTATACCTAATGTATACAACATACAACATAACGACCACATGGAATAATATCCTAATGTATACAACATATAACATAACGACCACATGGAATATTATACCTAATGTATACAACATATAACATAACGACCGCATGGAATATTATACCTAATGTATACAACATATAACATAACGACCACATGGAATATTATACCTAATGTATACAACATATAACATAACGACCACATGGAATATTATACCTTATGTATACAACATATAACATAACGACCACATGGAATATTATACCTAATGTATACAACATATAACATAACGACCACATGGAATATTATACCTAATGTATACAACATATAACATAACGACACATGGAATATTATACCTATGTATACAACATATAACATACCGACCACATGGAATATTATACCTAATGTATACAACTTATAACATAACGACCGCATGGAATACTATACCTAATGTATACAACATACAACATAACGACCACATGGAATATTATACCTAATGTATACAACAACGAACACATGGAATATTATACCTAATGTATACAACATATAACATAACGAACACATGGAATATTATACCTAATGCATACAACATACATCATAACGACCGCATGGAATAGTATACCTAATGTATACAACATACAACATAACGACCACATGGAATATTATACCTAATGTATACAACATACAACAACGACCACATGGAATATTATACCTAATGTATACAACATACAACAACGACCACATGGAATAGTATACCTAATGTATACAACATACATCATAACGACCACATGGAATATTATACCTAATGTATACAACATACAACATAACGACCACATGGAATATTATACCTAATGTATACAACATACAACATAACGACCACATGGAATATTATACCTAATGCATACAACATACAACAACGACCACATGGAATAGTATACCTAATGTATACAACATACATCATAACGACCACATGGAATATTATACCTAATGCATACAACATACATCATAACGACCGCATGGAATAGTATACCTAATGTATACAACATACAACATAACGACCACATGGAATATTATACCTAATGTATACAACATACAACAACGACCACATGGAATATTATACCTAATGTATACAACATACAACATAACGACCGCATGGAATATTATACCTAATGTATACAACATACAACATAACAACCGCATGGAATATTATACCTAATGTATACAACATACATCATAACGACCACATGGAATATTATACCTAATGCATACAACATACAACAACGACCACATGGAATATTATACCTAATGTATACAACATACAACATAACGACCACATGGAATATTATACCTAATGTATACAACATACAACAACGACCACATGGAATATTATACCTAATGTATACAACATACAACATAACGACCGCATGGAATATTATACCTAATGTATACAACATACAACATAACAACCGCATGGAATATTATACCTAATGTATACAACATACATCATAACGACCACATGGAATATTATACCTAATGTATATAACATAACGACCACATGGAATATTATACCTAATGTATACAACATACAACAACGACCACATGGAATAGTATACCTAATGTATACAACATACATCATAACGACCACATGGAATATTATACCTAATGCATACAACATACATCATAACGACCGCATGGAATAGTATACCTAATGTATACAACATACAACATAACGACCACATGAAATATTATACCTAATGCATACAACATACAACAACGACCACATGGAATAGTATACCTAATGTATACAACATACATCATAACGACCACATGGAATATTATACCTAATGTATACAACATACATCATAACGACCGCATGGAATAGTATACCTAATGTATACAACATACAACATAACGACCACATGGAATATTATACATAATGTATACAACATACAACATAACGACCACATGGAATATTATACCTAATGTATACAACATACAATATAACGACCACATGGAATATTATACCTTATGTATATAACATAACGACCACATGGAATATTATACCTAATGTATACAACATACAACAACGACCACATGGAATATTATACCTAATGTATACAACATACATCATAACGACCGCATGGAATATTATACCTAATGTATACAACATACAACATAACGACCACATGGAATATTATACCTAATGTATACAACATATAACATAACGACCACATGGAATATTATACCTAATGTATACAACATATAACATAACGACCACATGGAATATTATACCTAATGTATACAACATATAACATAACGACCACATGGAATATTATACCTAATGTATATAACATAACGACCACATGGAATATTATACCTAATGTATACAACATATAACATAACGACCAGCATGGAATATTATACCTAATGTATACAACATATAACATAACGACCACATGGAATATTATACCTAATGTATACAACATATAACATAACGACCGCATGGAATATTATACCTAATGTATACAACATATAACATAACGACCGCATGGAATATTATACCTAATGTATACAACATATAACATAACGACCACATGAAATATTATACCTAATGTATACAACATACAATATAACGACCGCATGGAATATTATACCTAATGTATACAACATATAACATAACGACCGCATGGAATATTATACCTAATGTATACAACATACAACATAACGACCGCATGGAATATTATACCTAATGTATACAACATACATCATAACGACCGCATGGAATATTATACCTAATGTATACAACATATAACATAACGACCACATGGAATATTATACCTAATGTATACAACATACATCATAACGACCGCATGGAATATTATACCTAATGTATACAACATACATCATAACGACCGCATGGAATATTATACCTAATGTATACAACATATAACATAACGACCGCATGGAATATTATACCTAATGTATACAACATACAACATAACGACCGCATGGAATATTATACCTAATGTATACAACATACAACATAACGACCACATGGAATATTATACCTAATGTATACAACATATAACATAACGACCACATGGAATATTATACCTAATGTATACAACATATAACATAACGACCACATGGAATATTATACCTAATGTATACAACATACAACATAACGACCACATGGAATATTATACCTAATGTATACAACATACAACATAACGACCACATGGAATATTATACCTAATGTATACAACATATAACATAACGACCACATGGAATATTATACCTAATGTATACAACATATAACAAAACGACCACATGGAATATTATACCTAATGTATACAACATATAACAAAACGACCACATGGAATATTATACCTAATGTATACAACATATAACACAACGACCACATGGAATATTATACCTAATGTATACAACATACATCATAACGACCACATGAAATATTATACCTAATGTATACAACATACAACATAACGACCACATGAAATATTATACCTAATGTATACAACATACATAATAACGACCGCATGGAATATTATACCTAATGTATACAACATACATAATAACGACCACATGAAATATTATACCTAATGTATACAACATACAACATAACGACCGCATGGAATACTATACCTAATGTATACAACATATAACATAACGACCACATGGAATATTATACCTAATGTATACAACATATAACATAACGACCACATGGAATATTATACCTAATGTATACAACATATAACATAACGACCACATGGAATATTATACCTAATGTATACAACATATAACATAACGACCACATGGAATATTATACCTAATGTATACAACATACATCATAACGACCACATGGAATATTATACCTAATGTATACAACATATAACATAACGACCACATGGAATATTATACCTAATGTATACAACATATAACATAACGACCACATGAAATATTATACCTAATGTATACAACATACAATATAACGACCGCATGGAATATTATACCTAATGTATACAACATACAACAACGACCACATGGAATATTATACCTAATGTATACAACATACATCATAACGACCGCATGGAATATTATACCTAATGTATACAACATATAACAAAACGACCACATGGAATATTATACCTAATGTATACAACATATAACATAACGACCACATGGAATATTATACCTAATGTATATAACATATAACATAACGACCGCATGGAATATTATACCTAATGTATACAACATATAACATAACGACCACATGGAATATTATACCTAATGTATACAACATATAACATAACGACCACATGGAATATTATACCTAATGTATACAACATACAACAACGACCACATGGAATATTATACCTAATGTATACAACATACATCATAACGACCGCATGGAATATTATACCTAATGTATACAACATATAACAAAACGACCACATGGAATATTATACCTAATGTATACAACATACAACATAACGACCACATGGAATATTATACCTAATGTATACAACATACAATATAACGACCGCATGGAATATTATACCTAATGTATACAACATACAACAACGACCACATGGAATATTATACCTAATGTATACAACATACATCATAACGACCGCATGGAATATTATACCTAATGTATACAACATACAACATAACAACCGCATGGAATAGTATACATAAATTATACAAAATACAGCATAACGACCGCATGGAATATTATACCTAATGTATACAACATATAACATAACGACCACATGGAATATTATACCTAATGTATACGACATACAACATAACGACCGCATGGAATATTATACCTAATGTATACAACATACAACATAACGACCACATGCATTAGAAACCAATGCTATGGGTTGTTTTTCAATATTTGCTTCTCTTTTGTCTTTTGATCTCGTCTGTAGAAATACCCGGTTGTAGAACAAAGTCCTTAGTAGTTTTTTTAAAACTAACATGTATGTGTTTTCATAATTATACCTTTTTTACCTGGCTGGTGAGGTGGGGTGGGAATGAAAGCATCCCGACCCCTTTGATCCATCCATGAGTTAGATACTAAGTTTAATTTGTTTCCGACTGAAATTGATGTGCTATAAATAACAGAGAGATACGTTTTATATGGGTTAACATATGTCTACATTTAATGACCAGTAATAACAAATTATATGCGAACTGAAGTACACACTTGGATCAATGCATACAAAGTAAGTGAGCATATATACGAAACAATATCGGTACGAATTAATATTGTAATGACCAACAATGACCAACAAAGACAGGCATGGGCCAACAGTTCGGTAAAATTTCTTGAGCATTGAAGGGTAAATTATCGTGTATTAAGAATATTTCATGGATTGTTCATTTGATGGTAATTTATTTATTAAACCAGGATCTGTATATATACTAAATGAGTTGATATGTTAATTAATAATGTAAATGTTGGCCCGAGATATAAGATTGTCAAGGCTCATATTAGCAACGGCGTTGCGAAAACGTTTTCTTTTAATGACTGCTCTGTTTACAGCATTTTTTACCTCATTTTCCGGCGACTTTGATGCTCTGCATCAACTCCTAATGGTAAATGCTTTGTTTCTTGTTCTGTTCTGTGACAGACAATCATAAGATTTAATCTGAAAATGATCATCCAGATGTGTCTCATGGGCGGAGTCAGGATAATGGGGCTCTAATTGAGCGAGCACCAGAGTTGCTAGCCGTGCTAGAGGGGTGGGGCTGGGATCTGAGGAGATGCTCATCAAGAAAACTCTTAAAATGTAGCAGCCAAATAGAGAAATGTCCTGTATTTTTAAAGCTACTAGAAACTTTTCCATGAGTCCAAACTGTTTGCTATTTCGGCGACAAGATTAATCTATATTTTTCATGGGATGAAGAGAGAAGGGAGAGGTCATATTGAGTGAGAACCATAGGTACGAGTAGTGTTATGGGGACAAGGGGCATGCAGGAAGAGTGTGCACATCTAGAAGCCGAATAGTGTCTTGACGGACCGTTACAGAAAGTATGTTTTTACACAAATACTTGTAGTTTAATTTTTCAATGTGTTTTTAGACATTTCGGAATATGTGCATACCCGTCTTATCTGTGGCACACCATGAAACATTTAAAAAATCATGGATGACCCCTACCCCTCTTCAGCAATGTAAAACTTTATAACACCCGTGATAACTCGTGAAAACAACATGTATTAAACCAACGGCCGTGTAGGAAATATTTGATAATAGTTGTGTGCAACATAGTAAATCAATGCAACAAAATAGGTGAAATATAAACAACACCCCGCTCAATGGACGTATAAAGTGCATATTATAAATGTTCAGTAATTCATTTATAGACACAATGTCAGAGCAATATGGAGTTTCTTTAAATTTACTTGAGCTAGCGTGTTATTTAAAAGTAGATAATTGTAATGTCTAATTATTGTCAAATTATACATGGTCATGTGTATACTACGCTACACATGCATTTCCTATTATATACTTACTCATCGAAATCATTATAATTACATAACAAGCAGTGTTAAAATATAGTATTACATGAATAACATTCCTGTATTATAAGGCAGTCCAGAGACGTGTTATTGCTTGCTATTACTACAGAGTATGAATGTTAAACCTAATAGAATCATTATAAAATTATAAAATACAGGGAGCAATGAATAAATGATTAATGTGAAACCATATTACGGTCATACATTCAAAGGAATGACCTTCTGTTTGATTGGAACATGCTCGAAACTCTTAGGCAGGTGTATAAGATACATTTAAATTCAATTTAGTTCTTAATTTTCACCATGTTCGGTGATATTGAGATGACACACTATCAAGCCACATAAAAAAACTGTTGGCCAGTGATGGTGCAGTCAATCTGAAGGTAATTTGACACGCATGGCCGCGCCCAATGCTTTTAAAACGCAAATACCCGCACACGTACCAATGAGACTATTTGCACATAGCAATTAGTGACTTCTTTTAATCATTACTTCGTTTCCTTTGTAAAAAAGGGGTAATATGCTGTTAATACAGACTAAATAGCGATAATATGTGCGAACATACAATGCTATGACATTAGCATTGCATCCGTATCAACAATCACGTCAATGTTGACAAGTGCTCTTCTAATTCTATTTTTAGACACATGCATTTTTGGCATATTATTGTATAATCTAAATTACACTAGTCTACAAATACAAATTTGATGCAGCTGAAGATAAAAGGAATAATTGTGAATGCTTTACATAGGCGTAAAATGGAATATGTATGAGCTCATGGGTTACAAAGGAATAAAGGGAGAAAGCGAAGTAAGTTTACAACGTTTTCATAACGATTGTATCGATGCTATGTCCCTGTATCCCACGTTCAGGTAAGTTGCTGTGGGTATCTTAGACTTGCCGGCCTGTGATATCGGATACTCTCCCTCTCCTATCAGGGGTCAGGGATTCGGGTCATGACGTGTCAGGCGATTTATTTATTTCCCATTAATTTCCCATAAACACCTAATTACAACACATCAGCAGCTTCGCTCATCGCTCTGTATGTAACAGAGGGATCAGACAATCTGCGAACGACTTGATGTACGGTCCTCCTGCAATGATAAATAGTGCTGATGTTTGTTTTTCATCGAGATTAGTCTGTTGGTCGGGACTATTGTGGTCGCCGCCGCCCACCCCCCCCCCCCCCCCCCCCCCCCCCCCCCCCCCTTGGTTCCCGGTGGAGGTTGGGCAGAATGCGACCTTCACATAAAGCTCACCAGGTGGCGCTGGGGGGGGGGGGGGTATGTGTCCTGGGAACAATCAGAGACGTGGGAAAAATCATCATCATCATCATCACCTACCAACTTCTTTAGATTCTTAGTAATACTTTATATATATTGTAAACACAAGTCACTTATATATAATGTAAACACAAGTTACTATAATGAAAGTTATCATATCTTAGTCAACAGGGGAACCATGTGTGTTTGTTGTCGTTGTTAATACATTATCATAAAAAAGATACACTTGCTGCACCACAATTACGAAATTCGGTTAATACTTGGGGCATGACGAAGTACCACCTACAGTGAAAATACATTTTGCAAAAAAAAAGAAGAAGAAAAATCAAGTCTGTTTTACTTACTTATATGCAACATATCAGCGAAGTTATGGCCTGTTCTTGGCGTATTCTATTTCCATTTGCGACAAATAACCGTAAAACGCCCCACCGGACTTAATTCGTATTTGGTATACAAGTGTAGGGTATCAAAGTGGGTATCTAAAGATTTGAATATAATGAATATACATACCTATTAAAAATTAACGGTTACTTCAAGGTGGTATCCGACAATTGCTCTACATTTATTTCATGTAACAATATTTTTCCATTGTTTGTGGAAGACTTGTGTCTAATAAAATACTATTATGAACACAAACTTAATTGTAAGACAGTACACATCGTGAAATAAATCGCTCTAAATGTTAATTCTTATCAAATCTATAAGTAAGCACCATGCTAAAAATTGATATCGACGTCAAAGCGGATTACCTGAGTAAGTTCTAGCATAATGCCAAAAGTAAGTGGTCACGTGGTTAACTTTGTTTGCAGCTGTGTATAGGAAATACGGGGAGTCAGGTGTTATTTGTTTCATTTTTCACAAAAATATTATTAAACAGAATTTCATGTAATCTTTTCATGTAACGATAATTTATTTTGTTATTTGAGGTGACAAAGCTTGGCCCAGTTGTCGGATACCATCTTTTAACCTTATAGTATTGATGAAGTATGACCTTTAACGTGTCGATGTGCCGTTAAATACAAAATGCACATGTAACAACCGCAAGTTATTGTCATATGGGTATCTGGGAACGACAACTGACATTGCTCCGACAACTTTAACTGAAAGTTTGTGTAAGTTCAGAGCTACTCAACCTAGGTTTTTATCATTTCAATCTATTTTAGACGTAATTGGAAATTCCGCACAATACAAATAAGGCATCTGATAACCGTCAGAATGTTCAATGATAACATTTTTCGACCGTTTGTTATACAGCACTATGAACAGAATAATATGTTTACTTTATATACGAGTTTGTAGCCGAGCAATTTCTTGTTCTCGGTGGCTGGTTCTAAAATAGCTTATATACTGTATATCACGTTTGTTTTGAGCTACAAAGCATTCCCACACAGATCTGGAAAAACCAACAAGCAGCTTTCAGCGTGACATTTCGAGCAAACCGTACGTTGTTTGCATGGTCTCCGATATTATCTCTGGCTCAAATTGTCATATACCACCCTTAAATGTAGGTTAAGTTTGATTAACCTTTCCATCCGCTGGGTATCAGCGAAGTTATTGTCTATTTTTGTCGCATTTAAATGCTAATCTTTCATGTCAGACTGGCAACTGTTGACGGACTCAGCTGATTTAGCCATATTATGAATTCAATGGTTATTTGTGATTATTTTAACAGTATATGTCATATTCGAAGCATGAAAGATTGCAAACATGTAAAGAGAGCAATGTTGTGTTTAACTCTTGAAAAGGGCACTTTGCCGAAAATTTGAGTGTGGGCGTTTTCTAAAAACATTTAATACAGTTCCCTTTGGAACAATTTGCGACATTGTAAATAGAGGTAGGCTAAATAAACAGTTAACAAAACAACGGTGCAGTCACGCACTTGTTTTTTTTATTGTTAATTCAATTATTATTTTTTATGAAAATTATACATATGTATGTAAAATAAACCTGAAATTTCCATGTGCTAATTCCAATGCTTTCCGTAATGCTACGACAAGCGCTATGCCCCTCTCGATCCCACTTAAATGATTTTTTTCTCGACTTTTTACATCGTTCATCATTTCTTATGAACTTACCGTTGAGAGTATCTTAGCGCACACCGAAATCGAATTCGTCATTGCGATTTCTAATTGGTCTGGTTCATTGCGCACAGATGTGACAAACAGAACAGTCAGGCAAACGCAATTTATAATGGCGAACCACAATGGTCTATACATTATATAGGGAAATGACGTATTTTCTTGATCATGTGTGCATTTCTTGTCACAATTGATAGATATAAATAAATAGAACCCAATGATAGGTTAGTTTTCCGTGAACAGTTCTCAGTGCTTATAAATAATACACATATTAAAAGTGTCTTGTTATTTCGGACGACACTTTATTCCAGATAAATGTATGGGTGAACATGACGTACTTGCAATCTTGACCTCATTCTACCAGACATAAATATAGCACGTACAAGATCGGCATCAGGTTTATAATTATGTAAGTAAGAAAAAGAGTGAAAAGTTAAGGGAGTGAGAGAGACAAAGTGTTAGAGTTTTCAAGTGCCAGCCCTCATTATATTTGCAAAATATAGTCGTTTTTCATTCGTACTGTACGTTGTAACTAATTCTTACCTATTTGCATTTTGAATGTCAATATAAGGAGGTCGTTGATGTGTTGCTAAAAATGCGCTAAGTTATCAAATTTTTAATCTTAATAATTAAAAACGACGATCGATGGGAAAACAGAGTTAACAAATTTATTTTGTTCAATGTTAATGTCTTCGTCTATTTTTAGAGTTGTAGGATCAGTTTAGTAAACCAATTAAAAAGATTCCTCTTTTGTGCCGATACATTGACTTTAGAACGCACCTCCTACACTTAAGAAACTACAAAAATCGGTATGGGGGCGGGGATGCTCCCATTACCCACATAGAATGTTAAAATCAGTCTTCGACACACCTGCTATTTCTCTGCCTCATCTCTTTGCCTCATCTCTCTCTCTCTCTCTCTCTCTCTCCCCACTCTCTCTCTCTCTCTCTCTCTCTCTCTCTCTCTCTCTCTCTCTCTCTTTCTCTCTCTTGCTTCAATCAATTAGAAACCTGATTAATATGTTTTGGCACTCTTTCTTTGGCTTAATATAATTTAAATTTAATTAAAATGCCGATCACGTGGCAGTAATGAGTAAGGCCATGATCGTAGGTGCTTCATGTTCACCCATATAATTATCCAGAATAAAGTGCCGCCAGAAATTGCACTTTAAATATTTTTATCAGCCCTTCAGTGTCAGTGTTGTTGTTTTGTTTTTTAAATTTTAAATTCTGATGTTTAAGTGTTTTAATGCATTAAACCAGGATTGTCTGCTTTTAAGAGTTTTTAAATACTGGTATTAAAGTATTTAGTACATTAGACCAGGTTTGTCTGCTTTTTAGTGTTTTTAAATACTGGTATTAAAGTATTTAGTACATTAGACCAGGTTTGTCTGCTTTTTAGTGTTTTTAAATACTGGTGTTAAAGTATTTAATACATTAGGCCAGGTTAATCCGCCTTTTAGTGATTTTAAATACTGGTGTTAAAGTATTTTATTATATTATATTGTTAAAAAGTAATATTAAAGTATTTCAAAACATTAGGCAAGGTTTGACAGCTTTTTAGTGATTTAAGGTATTGATATAACTCATACAATTTATTTATTTATTTTACATAAAAGTTTCTTTAAAAAATGTACTTAAAAGGCAGGCAAAACTGAGCAAGCACAAAAAGAAATTTAACTTTCTGTTGCATGCAAGTGCAGATACAACTTGCCAGGGACGGTTAATGAATTTAAACTTTGTAATATTAAATATAAATAAGGCAAAATAATAATGTTTTAATAATTAATGCAATAAAACGCAGACAAAAATATTTAGGTAGATTGAAAGGCTTTAAAAATTCTGTTCAACCAAGATACTAACGGAACATTTAACTATCTTATACTTAAAATCAACTGAAGAGCAGAAACAACACATTATAAGACTTAAAACTCTAAAATGTTGTTCTAAATATATATTTTAATCCTATAAAACAGTCGAAACTAGACAGGTATATTAAATGAGCCGCACATTTTTATATTTTTAAAAAAGCTTCAAAAAGCTTGGGGGGGGGGGGGGGGGGACTAGCTAAATGCATTGACAACTATACAATTTGTTATATAGTTAAAGCCATTTAACAGACAATATTATCCAGGTTAATTTAAGGGCAGTAAATTTTACATTTAAAAATGCACTAACAAGCAGACAGAACTAAACGTGTGAATTAGAGGGCTATAAATTTATATAAATATGTTTAAAAAATCAATCCAGGTTCATTGAGGTCTCTACAATGTAGTATATATTTTTAACAAAATCTAAAATGCAGCCAAATTAGCCATGTGCATTAGAGGCTATAAAATAAAATTTATATTGTCAAAATGAATTAAAAAGCAGACCAAGTTTTCAAGCTACCCGGCAATAATTTTACTGAACCGGGGTAAGGCCATTTATTTTTCTTTATTAAATTGGATTATACGTGCGTTTTAAAAGAAAAACTGCATGAAATATATGTACAGTAGTTGATTTCATAGTAATTCAAGCGCATAAAGTATACAATTACCCTCAAAATGTGCATTTTTGCGTCAGGTGCGTATCTGCCATTACGCACTTTACGCACGTGCGTAACCTACGTTCAAGATATTGAAAATCTTAAAGTACCAAAAACACTAAGAATGTAGATGCCTAACCCGGGTATTTTTATTTTATTTCCGTTGTTTCAAATTATATTGTGTCTTAAAGTTGTGTGTTTAGTCATTACCAAGCAAAACAACGTGTTTTCTTTTCTTCTCACTTTTTGAGCGAAAAAGACCCTAAAATACGACTGAATACAACTAAGCCAATGAAGCAGGGAAAGAAATTCGGGGATCCCTACTAGAAAATGTGCGTAACTTCAAAAACGGTACAGATACGCGCCTGTTTTGCGTTATATGTATCTTTGCTTTTTATGAAATCAGGCGATTGTCTGCTATCTAGTGCTAACCCACATAGTGACTAGGGGGAGAAAATCCAGACTAACTTCCAATTGGATCCGCGACATAAACTAAATTGCCAATCGTTTGTCTTCGGTCTTTATCGGTGATTTTCTTTGTTAAATTTTTACTCTACTTTCAATTCCGAATTAACAGTCGCATTTGATATAAACGCTTAAATCATGTCAAGGGAAGTATTTCCCATCGAATGGGAGGATGACGTGAGAATGAATGTGTTATTTGCACCGTTCAGAGACAAAAATCTTAATCCAAAATCTTGGGATCAAAAGATTAAATTTTGGTCCGAGTTGATAGTCAACCATTGCAAGGAAAACAAGCTTTCATTTATTACGCTTACAAGTCTTAAAGAAATTTTTCGGAGGAAGGGTAAATCTCCAGCCTGTCTAGAAACTGTTATTACAGAAATGAAAAGGTAACATGTTTTGCCAGCAGATGTTCAATGTCATGTCCTTTAATTAAAGCTCTTGTGAACTAAGGTGCATTAAAGAATTAGTAACACTTTCCTCAAATTCCTGTCTTCACAATTTGCCCTACCTTAACTGGTAACTGTTCGCGCTTAACTGGTAACAGTTCGCCCTTGAGAGGTAACAGTTCTCCCTTGATTGGTAACATGTCTCCGTCAGATATAAGTGTATACTTGTCAACTTATTTAAAATTATTTCTACACCATTCACATCAATTTGTCTCTGTCTTCATATGCATTATGAGTTTTATTATATGTTTATTCATAAACATCCCTCGTGCTTTCTCACTCGGGGCTTGGGACCCAACGTTGGCACAGTTAATGTTTTGATATTTTTTGTGAATGTGTTGAGCCAAAATAAAATTTAAAAAGTATGGTATGCAATTATAAAAAAATGAGGTAGTATATACAACACTTGTGTCCATTTAATGTCACATGAAATCAACATACTTCACTCATGAACTGGGGCGTAAAGGGCGGTGCAAGCATCGAGTAGATGACGCATTGTGATATTCCTTTGTCTGTACTCTTTCCACAGCTTTATTTGTCGATCTTGGATGTATTTGGTCTTCTTAGTTTGATAGCGGTGTAATTTCTTCTCTTTGACGAGCTTGTCTTGTAGTCTGACATCGTTGGACTCCTTGTAGAGCAGCTGAATCAGCTCATAGAATGGTAGATTGCCCTTCTGTGCTCGTTGGTTCAGTTTGTTGTGGTAGCCCTCGGTGTCATTGTTGGTCCTTATAGCTCTTCCATACACACTCCATGAGTCGATGCTCCACACACTGCTGTTCTTCCATGTCTGTGTAGTCAAAGTAGTTGTTTGTCATCTCTGTTGCAGATTTCTTCCATCTCTGTTGGCCTTATATGTGTTCTTTAATCAGATGGTCTTCACATGTCTGTACGAAGCCTTTGAAAAGTGAAACACACATCCCTTGACATGGGCTTCTGGGAATACATAACGGATCGCCCTCCACATGGCTGCCTCAAAGTCCACCCATTGCTTGTCAATGGGAAGGTTGTCTTTGAGTGTCTTCAGCACCTTCTTGTAGTCCTTCTTCTTGCGACCGGACATTAACACAAAGCAGAGTGGAACTTGCTTCATGTTTGCCCCTGACCTCATGAAGGCATGGACGGATAGCAGCTGCTTGAACAACTTCTTCACCACTTTGAATGTAGCGTCGATGTACCATGTCTTCGCCTATGCCAGGATCTCAAATTGTTTGTTGGTCGCAAACAGTAGATGTTTTCGGTCCTTCACCATGATGCTCTTCCTGAAAATGTCTCTGGGATGGTTTTCTGCAGGAATTCTTCATCAATGTTGAATTCTTAAGTTGTAAGGTTGTCTGGACGCAGACCCTTGCGTGCACGACTACACGCCATATGTAGTGCTTGCTGCCAGTAGTTGATTTGCTGACATGTGCCGGTCGACGACGTCTTTGATGATAGTTGGTGGTGGAGCGAATATATTTTCAATGGCCTTGGACTTTACTTGCACGCTGATGCTGATACCTGGTGCTGCTGGATGCTGGTGGTCTGATCTGTTTTGTCTGATTTCATGTCCGATCTGATGTATGGTGCTCTGGCAGGATATCTTTCTATTTCTGATGCTGCATCTCCACACTATTGTGCCAGACTTGAGCTGATTCTGGTAGACGTACTTGTAGCCATCAGATGATGCTAATTTCGATTGACTCCTGTGTTGATGATGGTGTAGCTGATAAGTTGCTGGTTTCCTTCATTCATGCTGTTGACAGTCCTGTCCTCAATCCATGGTTCTTCATCTTCTGTTTGGAAAAACTGGAAAAACATCGAAGTCGCTTGTTTCACTTGGCTCCGTTGTAATGTCCATCTCAGGATATTGTCTTCATCTTTGTCCATGAATTGGTTGCCGTCTTCATCGACTTCTTGATGCTGCCACCGCTGACATAAGAATTCAATATCTGTCCCATCACATACTGCCGCGTCGTACTGCTCTGCAGATATACCGGTGTCTCCGCACTTGATGTATTGCCACCTATGGCAAGAGTCACATGTAACTGCTCTTAAATTGCTGTAGACTCTGCGCATGCAGAACAAACATGGTGGGCAAGGCATTGTGATAAAGCTAGTGTATGTTGCGAGATTGAATCACACACTGACTAGTCTATTAATTGCAAGTGCTTATATATGTCTATGTCGGCAAACATCAGTTAAGATCACACTGACTAATTATCAATCAAGAATAGTGCGAATGCTATCATCACAATGACTAAAGGCAAACATCAATTAACGATCACACACTGACTAATTTATTAATATTTATGAATGGTGTCGAACTAATAAGAAATAAATTGCCAAGTATACATTCTTTTTACTTAATTTCTTAAGATTTAGGGGCGAAGGGTGGCGTATACACTTATAAAAAGTGCTCATAATGTATATCAAGACAAAGAAAACATAAATACAATGTGAATGGTTATAAATAACTTAACAAGTTTACTATTTTTTGTTGCTTGATCTATACACTTATATCCGAAGGAGACATGTTTGTTACTGATCAAGTGCAAACTGTTACCAGTTAAGGGAGGGCGAAGTGTGAAGAGGGTGAAGTGTTATAATACCACATTAAATATTTATCCAGAATGGGTATTGAACCCGTGACCTCCTGCTCTGGAGTTAGGTATTCCATCATCTAAGCAACCCGGGCAGACAGCTCTGGGGAGACCATATTCAAAACACTCCTCCCTTCTTTGACCTTTTGGAGCCAGACATCAACTTGACAGAACCACCAGTTTCTCGTCTGTTACTGCTGACCTGTAGCCAACCTGCGCACCAAAATGTCCTTGTCACCATTGTTGTGAACCAAGGTGCAATACCCATTTACCTAGGATTGGGTTTGAACCCACAACGTTCTACTTCGGAGTCAGGTGCTCTACCAACTGAGCTACCCAAACAGACAGGTCTGGAGAGAGCCATTTAGCCATTTAGTTATTGTTTTTCTTCAACCTATCTATGACACATAGGACAACACAATCTGCAGTCATGTATTATATTATTGTATTCATATTGTGACTGATAGTTACACATTACATGTATTAGTGCATGCCAAGTTTTTAAAAATATTAAGTTGCTGAGCACCAGCAAAAATACAGTTGAAAGCATTGTGCAGCTTTTGATGCTCCCAGTTGAAAGACGACAAAATCTTTTGAAAGAAAGCATATTTACATATAATCAAGTTATAGGCATTTTTTTCCTACTATTCATTATGGTTCAGCAATGCTTTCCTTTTTAGATATTTGGAATTTTGACTAGTTTTGACTCTTTTAAATGGCTGGTCATGGTTATTGTAAACCAAGCTGCAAAAACAATCTGGGTAGAGCATATTTACAACAGTCATCCCCGTATACTGTTTGTGCTATTTACTGTTGGATAACCTACTTACCTTTTTCTTTTTTACTATATATTCTAATGATTTTCTTTAATTCATGAAATTACCTGTGACAGACAGGCACCAGGGCTAAGCAGGTAGAGTAGATAATATATTTCATAGAATTATTAATCGTGATTTAACTTGTGCATTTCTTGTTGCAAAGTTGTTAGAAAATGCAAACTAGACGAGCTGTGCCAATGCCTTTTAAGTTGAATGCATGCTGGGTAAATAAATAAATAAATTAAGGTAATTTTAACTCTTCAGCCCCTTGCTGATCTGGTTGATCATGTATGGAGGTCTTCTGACTGACTCATTTTGTACAAATGGTTCTACTCGGGCTTTTGTCTGGGTTCCTCCTCCACCACTGTCAGCTGCATGTGTTCAATATGGCCATTGTTGTGTTAGTACAATGTATAAAACAACCAACACTTCTTGTGACTTGATTTAGAAATGTGTGAACCACACATGATCATACTTTAGTTTATCAGTTAGCTAGATTATGATAAACATGTTTAGTACTTTTCCTATTAATTTTCAGAAATGGTACCCTGAAAACTGAGTCTTATTTCCTGAAAAACAGTAATGAGGGTTGGTTAAGTTGGGGTTACAAAACCCTTGTGAAAAACCCTCTAGGCTGGAGCAAACAACTTGTAACTGGCCCACCATCAGACAATTTACAGGAAGATCTTATAGTGATAGATGTCATAAAGGTAACTAGCAACTCTTAGAAATCTTGAACATTCATGATAATTTTCAGTATCTTTCAGCCGTGAATTAAATGAAAATGATAAAATGCATGTGTAAATGTCTAAAGTTGATATTGCAATTTATTTTTCATCTTGTTGAAGAAAAAGGCACTAAATTTCTGACCTAAAACTTGAGATCTTGCAGTAATCTGACTTAGATCTGATGTTGTTACAGTCATCATTATGTTTTAAGTGTGACTTACTGGTTTAATCTTTAAAAAAAACTAACAAGCTAACAAGGTCAGTTAGTCAGTTACATCATTAATGTAAAATTCCCAACCTAAGAAATAATCTGGGGCATAGCTGTGTTTTAATTGATATGCAGGCCTGGGGTAAGGAATAGAATGGTAGGGTGGCATGATTGTTTTACTTTGTAAAATGCATATACAGTTTGAGAAAAAAAAAATTTTTCAAAATGATGTGTAGGCTGGTGAATTTACACATTAAATTTATGTTTCAAGTTTTAGTTAATCTTAACATTTTCTTTGGAACCTAGAAGCCATATGTATTTGGATAAGCTTTGGTTAAAACTGTGATTGTGTTCATTTGCAATGACTGCCAAAACTTTGTATTTTTATCCTGTAGATAAAGGCGGAGCTGTTGTTACAGGACACCAGTCGACCTGGCAGCCAGACTGGTTTGGTGGAGTATCATGAGCTGCGTGAGCATGCCACACAACTGTGCCCCAGTGACCAAGAGTTTGATATAGTGATGCAGCATCTAGCACAGTCCCAGCAAGTCGTAATACAGCAATCAGACAACAAAACAAAGGTACAATTCCTACATCCTATAAAGCTGTTAAAGTGTAAAACTTTAATCGGTTCAATGTTTATAACATTCATAGATATACATTGTTATGTGCATTAATATTGACCTACTTTCATTTTTGTACACTCAAAATATTTTTATGTGGTAGGAACCACATCATCTGTCCGGGTGTCCATCTTTCTGTCTATCCATCTCTCTGTAAGCAGTTTTTTGCACAGGTAACTTCTCCTTTATGGACCATTAATATTTCCTTCTTTTTGTATAGTTGATTGATATGGGATGGGATTGGCATTTTTGCCAATACTGTGCAGCAACATTTCTATCATTATAGCACATGGGCTCTTATTAGGTGCCCAGGGACTGAACCCTGACAATCCATTATACTGACACTGACGAGTCATGCGTAATGCTGTCCCTTTAGCCCCAAGCGTTAGGAGGTAAGCCACTACTACCAACTTTAAAGCCTTTGGTTTGACCTTGCCGGGATTTGAACCCACGACCTCCCGATCCGCCTTACAGATGCTCTACAAGCTGAGCTATTGCGGCGAGTGGATGATTGATATTGATGTATAGATGAGACACTGTTAACTATACAAAAGCATGGGAGAAGTTATGGCATAATTTCATTAATTCACACCCACGTCACTTTCAACCAATGAAGCAGTCAGTTGACAAAAAATCCTATGAAGCTGTCTAATTATTCACATAATTATTGTAATTTTTTTCTTCTTGATATAAGGAATGTATTCAGTTGGTTCTTTAAGCCGGCAGTTCTTAATTGCCTATTTGTAACATCTTGGCCTTTCCTGTACTACTGAAATGCCGAAGCATCTCTTGCAAGCCACACACAGCATGTGACATGGTCTGTGATGCCATAGCATCTCTTTCAAGCCGCACACAGCATGTGACATGGTCTGTGGTGCCGTAGCATCTCTTTCAAGCCGCACACAGCATGTGACATGGTCTGTGATGCCATAGCATCTGTTGAAAGCTGCACACAGCATGTGACATGGTCTGTGGTGCCATAGCATCTGTTGAAAGCTGCACACAGCATGTGACATGGTCTGTGATGCCATAGCATCTCTTTCAAGCCGCACACAGCATGTGACATGGTCTGTGGTGCCGTAGCATCTCTTTCAAGCCGCACACAGCATGTGACATGGTCTGTGATGCCATAGCATCTCTTTCAAGCCGCACACAGCATGTGACATGGTCTGTGATGCCATAGCATCTCTTGAAAGCTGCACACAGTAATTTTGATGCTTGATCCACTTATGTAATTGACTTGTGTTAATGTAACATTGTTTATTAAAATCTGCAAAAGGACTAAAGTTCAAGGTTAATTCTGCAGGCAACTCATTCTGCTGAACATCGGAAAATTTCAAGGAATGGTAGCCCATTGTTAATGGCAAGATTAAGTCTAAACATCCCATCTAAGCAATTACTTATTAGGCTTGTGTCTTGAAAGGACATTTTTACCTGTCATTGATCTGGCATGTCTTTGAAATGATCTTTCATCCCCTTAGAACCTTCTTAGAATATAATGTTTATATAATCTTCCCACAAAACTAGAGCATCTTATTGTATTAGGTAAAGAGGGGTTCATTAGATAAAAACATAAATTGAAGATCTTTTAGCATTTGATTCTTTGACAGCTTGTGAAGTTTCTACATCAGCAGAAGGCTACAGCTGCAGATAATCCACAGATAGATGAGAAAGATGTGCACACCCACAGGTACAGAACTAATGCTATATTTACCTTTTAAATTGCTACGCAAGAACTGGTCAAGCAAGAATATGAAGCCTCCTAAACCCGATAAACAAAACTGACTTATTTTTTGCATCTTACTTGTGACCAGAACACCCACTGAAAGCCGTTAGACAGTTCAACATATCAGAACACCTAGTGTTATTCGATGATCCATCTAACGCCCAACTACCCATTATTGCAAACTGACTTATCAGAACACCTAGTGTTATTCAATGATCCATCTAACACCCAACGACCCATTATTGCAAACTGACTTATCAGAACACCTAGTGTTATTCAATGATCCATCTAACACCCAACTCCGCATTATTGCAAACTGACTTATCAGAACACCTAGTGTTATTCAATAATCCATCTAACACCCAACTCCCGATTATTGCAAACTGACTTATCAGAACACCTAGTGTTATTCAATGATCCATCTAACACCCAACTCACCATTATTGCAAACTGACTTATCAGAACACCTAGTGTTATTCAATGATCCATCTAACACCCACCTCCCCATTATTGCAAACTGACTTATCAGAACACCTAGTGTTATTCAATGATCCATCTAACACCCAACGACCCATTATTGCAAACTGACTTATCAGAACACCTAGTGTTATTCAATGATCCATCTAACACCCAACTTCCCATTATTGCAAACTGACTTATCAGAACACCTAGTGTTATTCAATGATCCATCTAACACCCAACTTCCCATTATTGCAAACTGACTTATCAGAACACCTAGTGTTATTCGATGATCCATCTAACGCCCAACTCCCCATTGCTGCAAACTGACTTATCAGAACACCTAGTGTTATTCAATGATCTATCTAACACCCACCTCCCCATTATTGCAAACTGACTTATCAGAACACCTAGTGTTATTCAATGATCCATCTAACACCAAACTCCCCATTATTGCAAACTGACTTATCAGAACACCTAGTGTTATTCAATGATCCATCTAACGCCCAACTCCCCATTATTGCAAACTGACTTATCAGAACACCTAGTGTTATTCAATGATCCATCTAACGCCCAACCCCCCATTGCTACAATCTGACTTATCAGAACACCTAGTGTTATTCAATGATCCATCTAACGCCCAACTCCCCATTGCTGCAAACTGACTTATCAGAACACCTAGTGTTATTCAATGATCCATCTAACACCAAACTCCCCATTATTGCAAACTGACTTATCAGAACACCTAGTGTTATTCAATGATCCATCTAACGCCCAACTTCCCATTATTGCAAACTGACTTATCAGAACACCTAGTGTTATTCAATGATCCATCTAACGCCCAACTCCCCATTGCTGCAAACTGACATCAGAACACCTAGTGTTATTCAATGATCCATCTAACACCCAACTCCCCATTATTGCAAACTGACTTATCAGAACACCTAGTGTTATTCGATGATCCATCTAACACCCAACTTCCTATTGCTGCAAACTGAATTATCAGAACACCTAGTGTTATTCAATGATCCATCTAACACCCAACTTCCCATTGCTGCAAACTGACTTATCAGAACACCTAGTGTTATTCAATGATCTATCTAACACCCAACTACTCCCCATTATTGCAAACTGACTTATCAGAACACCTAGTGTTATTCGATGATCCATCTAACACCCAACTCCCTATTGCTGCAAACTGAATTATCAGAACACCTAGTGTTATTCAATGATCCATCTAACACCCAACTTCCCATTGCTGCAAACTGACTTATCAGAACACCTAGTGTTATTCAATGATCTATCTAACACCCAACTACTCCCCATTATTGCAAACTGACTTATCAGAACACCTAGTGTTATTCAATGATCTATCTAACACCCAACTACTCCCCATTATTGCAAACTGACTTATCAGAACACCTAGTGTTATTCAATGATCTATCTAACACCCAACTTCCCATTATTGCAAACTGAATTATCAGAACACCTAGTGTTATTCAATGATCCATCTAACGCCCAACTTCCCATTATTGCAAACTGACTTATCAGAACACCTAGTGTTATTCAATGATCCATCTAACACCCAACTTCCCATTGCTGCAAACTGAATTATCAGAACACCTAGTGTTATTCAATGATCCATCTAACACCCAACTTCCCATTGCTGCAAACTGACTTATCAGAACACCTAGTGTTATTCAATGATCCATCTAACACCCAACTTCCCATTGCTGCAAACTGACTTATCAGAACACCTAGTGTTATTCAATGATCTATCTAACACCCAACTTCCCATTGCTGCAAACTGACTTATCAGAACACCTAGTGTTATTCAATAAACTATCTAACACACAACTTCCCATTGCTGCAAACTGACTTATCAGAACACCTAGTGTTATTCAATGATCCATCTAACGCCCAACTCCCCATTGCTGCAAACTGACTTATCAGAACACCTAGTGTTATTCAATGATCCATCTAACGCCCAACTCCCCATTATTGCAAACTGACTTATCAGAACACCTAGTGTTATTTAATGATCCATCTAACACCCAACTTCCCATCATTGCAAACTGACTTATCAGAACACCTAGTGTTATTCAATGATCCATCTAATGCCCAACTCCCCATTGCTGCAAACTGACTTATCAGAACACCTAGTGTTATTCAATGATCCATCTAACACCCAACTACTCCCCATTATTGCAAACTAACTATAAATGCAGCTTCCCATATATTCCCATGTTACATATAGTGGGCAGAATGATCACAATGGGATCATGTGTTGTTTGGCTAATGTGCAATCTGTGTGTGTATAGGTCCTTGATTACAAGTTGATCTGGCAATTTGCATGAATAAACATTTAGTGTGTTGTCACTTAAATTATATATGTTTTGTAAAGATATGCAGTTTAATAACATTTTGATATTCTTTAAATATCTATTAGTAGCTGAATGGTTGTGACCATTTTTAAGATATTGAATTTTTTTAATATAAAAAAGACACAACAACTGTAACATTTATTGATATCTGTATTTTTTTCAGAATTCAGAAAGCCCATTCCCATGTTAAGAAGCAAATAGAAGAAATGTCTAAAGAAGTTGAGAGGTACATATGTTAATGATTTTTTATCTTATGGTAAATATTGTTATGATGTGTTATGCCAATAAACTGGAAGTATTACCTTTGTAATGTTTTATCTGTCTGTTTGGTCAAACTGATACAATTAAGAACTTCTTAGCTCAGTATACACTAGATGATATGTGCTGAAATACAACAGCAATGGTAAAAGCTCAAATTGTGTGGGCTTTATTTGCATGTGGTATAATGAAGCTTTGAATAGCACTATGCATTCTTAGCCAGAAACCATTTTATTGGAACATGTTTTTTAATGTCTCTTAATAGGCTGGTCAGTATCCAATCACTATTGAGGATCCCGTTATATTGACTGGATCAGTTGCATTAGTCAATTAGAATACATCTATATATTGTCCATATAAAGGAAATATAGTGTTTTATCTACTTATAACCGTATTCTACCAACTGACCTGCGGTCTGCATGGGTTTTCCTCCAACAAAATATTTGGACATCTCTATAATAATCATAAATTTTTGTACCTTAAAAACAAAACAAGACAAAGACTCTACAGATGTACTATAAATATATAAAATATTGCAAATGTATGTGTGACAGTTTCATCTTACAATACATAATCTCTGGCATGCATGCATGCCCAGGTCTGCCCTGGTCTGTGCCTCTTCATAGAGGCTTGAGACCTATCCTGGATGATAATTTCGTATGAAAATGTCTGAGCCAACTTCTGGTGCACCTTGGTCCTCATTGTTCAGTATGTAAACAGTAACAAAACCAGAAATTACGGGTCCATTTGATCCACCATTGTCTCTACAAACATGCTCAAAAAATAAGTTCGCTATTTGTGTAGAAAACAGTTAAAATCTACTATCTGTGTGTGTTCCAGTCTGGGAGCGGAGGCAGTAAGTCAGAAACAGGAGGGAAAACTGAAGCTGGTAAGTCGCAGTACTTATCCCAGACACAGGGTTATAATGTGGATCAAGAGATCATCGCCAAGTACCAGCAGAAGCTTTCCTCACTTGAGGTTTGTCTCAAGCTGGGACTTTCAACTCATTTGTGTTCTTTATTGATTTATTTAGGACATTATTCTAATACCTTGACACCATTACTGTGTCAGGATGATGTGTAGAAAAAAATTGAAATTATAATTGGTGGCAATGTTTATGAAACCATAAATAGGTTCACCATTTCAAATGTTACCATCTACGCTTCCAATTTAATTAAGCAAAACTTTAGAAGCTACTGTTTTAGTGCCATATGCAGTTAGATAAACTGATGGTAGTCAGTATTAGTGGTATTTATTTGACAAAAAAGAGCAGCACACAGTTATTTTTTGGTCTTTTTAAACAATAAATGAGAAATAAGATTGTATAGCCAATGCTAACTATGTAGATGGTATTCGCCTATATGTTAGAATAATAATCATTACCCCCAGACATATCCTGATATATTGTTATTTTCCACTAATTGTTGTCCACTAATGATATATTTTCCATTTGCTCAGTAGTAACCCTGACATAATAAAATTTCCATTCAGAAAGGGAATTGAATGGTTTGACTCACTTGGGGTGGCATTTTCAGTTCACATCCTGACATTAATCGCCCACCAGATGGTAATAAGTGGATTTGTTGGTCATTGGTCATTTAAACTAGTGATTTTGTGAAAAAGATTATATAATAAATCAAAATGAATGTTACCTAACATACCTATTTATTCTCTCATAAAGAATGATCAAATGGAATCATAAACAGATAAACCTAAATGGGAATGTGTTTGTACAAAGTTATACCCTTGAAACACCAGACATCTATTATCAGAAACTATCAAGCATGTCCTTCTCAAAACTAATGTCTGGAATGTGATTTTGTTATCTTCTCCCACTTTTGCTCTGTGTCTTACATTAATTTTTCAAAGAATCCAAATTACTGATTTTGGCACTGCTTGAATATAATTATACGGCAGATGCTGCTATATTTTCATTTTTCAAGGGGACTCAAATCAAAGACCTATGTCGTTGAAATTTGTTGTGAATATTAGATAGTTTTGTTACGTAAAATCCTTTAACATAGAACATACTCTCTTACTTGGTATGTTTCAACTGTTTCACTATAGTTTTCATCAGCTTGTTGACATTTGTTCACTAGGTATAACACTCTCCTTGTGTCACATGACTGCTCACTCACATGACACCTAGTGAACAAATGTCAACAAGCTGATAAGGACTGTGTTGAAATAGTTGAAATATACTTAGTAAGAAAATATGAGTGAAAAGATATCATGTAACAAAATGTACAATTCAGAATTAAACACTGTACTTCACAACCTACACTGTACATTAGTGCTTTTTTAATTTTAGATCCACTTGCATTTCCTACATGATTAATTCCTGAAATGAGTTTGACTAAGCCTTGTTATGTTCAAATTTTTGCATGTATTTTTCAATATTTACTCTCAGCTTATAAAGCATGAATTTAGACAAACGGTGTAGGTTCAGAATAACCAGCCAAACCAGGTTCAGCTCTATTGTTGCAGATTTAGTTCTTGTTTGACATGTTATCTGTATCTTTTGTTTAGAATTTCCTACATATGATCAAAGACCTCTATGGTGTATTCTTTCTGTACATGTCACATTTTAGGCACTTAGCACAATGAGAAGGAGACGGTTGGCAATAAACAGACTGGACAAGTTAACCGGAGCACTGGACAACCTGGACGACCTGCTGTATCGCATCAAACAGGCAGAGTCCAATGAAATGGTAACTTAATATAACCTCTAGATTAGTAAAGGTAGTTTTATAATAAGTATATTAACGTTAAATAAAAAGAAAATGTAACATTATATGTATCTAATCACTTGATAAGATAGGAAGCTTTTAATGTATCTTAATGATTATTTCACAAAAATAGTGACTTAATCTAACCATCAGATTAGATAGGGAGTATTGGAAAATGTCCTTAGCATTGGGAAATGGTCTTTTGGGAAATGTCCTTTAGCATTGGGAAATGGTCCTGATTTAGATTTAGATTAGATAGAAAGAAATATATATTCATTAAATTTCTTGTTAAAATTTTGTGTTTACTGTTTGCAGTATATGTATATTTTAGGACATTACCGTACTTTAACATTGAACTTGTTTCTTAATTTAGTCATTTTTACTACAATTAAATGAAACCACTACTTTGTGAGTTTGGTTAGCTGATTTTTATTGGGATTTAAAAAAAAAAAAAATAACTCATGCAAAGATTGATTCAGCATCAATGGCAAAGTTATTTATGAATGTGTCAAAAAATATGTTCTTTAGCAGTTGGCAACGACTCCTGATAGTATCTCTGGTATAGAGTGTAACTCATTAAAATATACCTTATTATATTTGAACAACCCATTATCATTTCACTGATGTTAAGCTATAGATTTACCATTTAAGCATTCTAGGTGCTTTATGATGCTGATAAATTTACAACTAGGTATTCTTTCAAGTTAATATTTAATATCACAATCAAGAGAAGACATTTGAGAATAATATGATTCATTCAGTTTAGTTATGTTTGGTATTTATTTTTGAACAATAGTATCATTTTCTGTAGTAATATATGCCTCTTGCATGTGATTTCTTATTAGTTTGAGTTCTCACAGCATTATTGCAGGCAATTTGACTGGTGACACAGATGTTTGTGTCATGGAGACTCTTATTTTGAATTCTTCTTTTATGTTTTCATTGATCAGATTGTGCGGGCCATGGAGGGAGGTGCAAGTCTGCTTCGTGATGCCGTCAGTAGAACCAGTGCTGAAGAAGTGGCTCACATCATGGACAGTGTGGCAGAGGTGAGACTGGGCAGGGAGGAGGAACACTTCACCTCATGTTGATTAACACATATATATGGCTCAATTATTGATAGCTAATTTCAATGAAGTCATAATACTAAAGTATTGTATTGGAAAGCCCTTCAGGCATATTGAGCATTAAACTAAATATTTCTAGAAAACATTTATGTTAAATGTTATTGAGCATTTTGTACATATTTTACAAAGTTGTATTAATTTTTTGTGTCACCTGCATAGCACTTGGCAGCCTTGGCTTAGATTTTTCACACTTTCTTGTTCTGATCATAGCTTTAACACTTTTACATGGATTTATTCCTTGCTTGGAAAATGGATACCTTTTTAAGCAAAGGGGACTTAACTCTATCCAACTCCTCCACTCTTCAATTATCCATATGGTTTATTGAACAAAAATTGTCAAGAACATAGCACTGTTGTGTGGACTCATTCTAAACTTGCCACATGGATACGTTAGAAGGTATAAAAATACAAAGCACAAAAACCATAACTCTAGCTTATCTTCTTGAATTATCCACTCTAAGATCAACATCAACACACCTTCTTGGAACAATCACTGAAATACAGGAGTCATAAGTACATGTATTATTTATCAGTATAAAGATTGTGAAGTTCATGTGCTTCAACTATTAAAGTTATTTGGTCATAACTTATTAAATGTAAACTCAAAACTTTGTTGAACTACAATGATAGTAGAGTAAAATATTTTTTGAGCATGCTGTCCTTCAAAAGATTGTGTTGTTTTAGGTTTGGAGAATCAAAAGTGCCATGACACTTTTTTAACTATCAGTATTTTAGCCTAATTATTCAACAACCTGCTTTATCCAAATGTGCATATGGTAATATAGATAATGTGTATTCTTCAGCCATAAATACCATGCTAAATGGCTTATTAGGGATGCATTTATTTAAATACTTATGAAATGCCGATCATTCAGTTGAATGTGTCATGTACGTATGCAAGACTGACTCAAGTCACTTTAACAATCCTATTAATGACTGTACTGTCTTAGTTTTTCACATTTTTTAGCAATTGAACTGGCATAAGTATAGAAGCAACATGGATTTTCAATATTATGTGACCCCATACTGTGTTATGTTACAGATGTCCCAGTTGCAGGATGACATGAATTCTGACCTTCAGGTCTCTAGTGTGGAGGAACCAAGCCAGAGTGAGTTAGAGGATGAACTTGTTGCCATCTTGAAGGAAGGATACACTCCAACAAAAGCTTATGGGAATGATAAGGCTGATGAATCCCTGGAAGATGAACTTAAAGCCATTCTAAAGGAAGATGGACAGACGGGAGGCAGTGAAATAAATGACACTGCAGAACTAGACAAACTACTTGAAGGTACCTATTTGGCTTATGGTGTAATAGGTGGAAGGAACGTAGAAATATTGATATGGTACAAGGGATGCAAATCATAGGATTGTTGCAAAGGTATAAATGATGGCAGAACATAGGAATATTGTTGAGGTAAAAAAGGTGGCGACTGGCAACTAATTAAAGAAACGTTGAGTCTCAAAGCATCAGAAGTAAATCATAAAAAAATTTGACCAGAAATGTTTTTAAAACACACAATAATAATAGAGGATGGAATGAAGGACTAGCACTGTTATTTGTTTACCAGTTTTAATGACATCAATGAATAGTCTCACCTTAATTATCCCTAAATGCAAGTAGGTCCTTTCATTTGTTTTACTTGGTTTTATGCTTGTCTATTTGGAGTGTATGTTAACTTTTCTGCCTTTCTTGTGTAACCCATGTTAAAAATCATCAACAAACACTTCCATTTTCTTTTTCAAATAACAAATCTCTATAAGTATATAAATGGATTTTAAGCTTATATTTATGCAAAAATAAGAAATTCCACTGTTTGTAATTGCCATATCTACAAAAGAACAGGCGACGGAATCCAAGAATGCCAACTAAAAGGACCTACCTACTGTTTGGAATACCTTGAATATTAACTAACAAGGGAGATAATTTCCATTTCACCAATGTACCCCATTATCATCGTCTGGATCATTTCCTGTAGTTTTTTGTTAATTTCTGTTTCCTTTAGCCTTGCTTTCTGTTTGGGTATAATTCTGTATTTAGGTCTAGCTACTGGTGGTGGTATCCATTTGATGGGTTTGTCGATTTTGCCATCATTATTTTTATGTACATTAACATCCAAGAAGTTGATATTCTTATCAATGTTTGCAGTGAATTTTATGGTGGGATGTTAACTGTTTAAGGCAATGATGAAGGAGTCCATGGCCTCTTGAGAATGTGGCTAATTCAGAGATTCAGAATTGTTTTGTTTTTTATACAAAATTGGATTACATTTGATAATTTTATCCAAAATGCAGGAATCAGCCATAGGTTTTACTGTGTATATAATGTCACAGTAATGAAGGACACAATCCTTCTATGTTTATATAGGTGTTTATGTTAGAACAAGCATTTAGTTACAGAAGGTCCGTGTAGATAAATATTTAACATTTACAGTTTTAAACTAGAATTCCTCAAACACATTTTATTTAGTTAAAATGTTTTAGTTTTTGGTTAAGTCTGCAACAGGAGTTCACAGTTATGATTGTGTGTTTTAAAATATATAAATGTTACATCAATGTTACCCAGATGTTATGATCTGTTACTGTTAAGAAGAAAAAAGTAAAGTTGTAATCTTGGTTATTTCAGGACTGGACTTGCCAGATGTTCCTAAATCTCCTCCTTCACGGACAACCACACAGAAATCTCGGATAGCCCTAACCTCATGATATCAGTGGAGAAGATAAAACACTTTGATGGGCAGTCTCCTGTTTGTGGACTGTCAATAACAAACATTATTTATAAACATGAGATTTTTGAGTATATTAATGAGGAAGGTTTGTTGTGAGAAGGACTGTGTTAAATGCTGTACAAGAGTGCAGTTTGAGGAGCATTCTGTGGCTTTGCAGATTGACCATGGGCTTTCAGTTTTTGTATCAGACGGGACATTGTATTATGAAATATTCTATTATTGGTATATGTAATTGTAGCAACGTATTTTGTCAAATGAAATACTCTAGCATTTGTAGGAAACCTGTTTTCACTTGAACATGCACGAGTTCTCTGAACATGTATTATAATTGGTATTTTATCCCTACTTGACAATTTGGACTGAACTGATCAAGAGCATCACTAGAGTGCTAAGGTTTGGCATGCTTACTTTCAACCTTATATTTTTATCATTAGTTGATTGATGGAATTGAACTTAACTTCTTTCACAGTGATTCAGTTTTGAGAACATCTTGGTTACAGCTAAGATCTCAGTATGAAAATGGTTGATATTTAGCCTGATTTCAGGTAAAGTTTTAAGAACATCCTGGTTACAGCTAAGATCACAGTATAAAAATGGTTGATATTTAGCCTGATTTCAGGTAAAGTTTTGAGAACATCCTGGTTACAGCTAAGATCACAAATGGATCGATGCTTTGCAATGTGCATGTCCAAAAATGGAGATATTAAAGATAGCATTTAAATTTTGCGGAGTTAGTTATTAAATAGCATGCTGTTATGTTTTGGAAAAAGCTTTAAACAATTTTAAGAAAATGTCATACACTTACCTGATGGCTCAAAAGATGAGAGATGATATACTTACATTACTGTTTAAAATTTGGTAAGGTCCTAAGCATAAATAAAAATTGTATATGAATATTTATATTACAACCATAATTATAACAATAACATGAAAATATGCACTACAGGAGTCAGTATTATATATTCATTCTAGAATACCATATTATGAGCATTAATGTCTGAATTATGATTATGTTTACATGTACTTGATTTTATTTAAATTTTTATCATTCAGTATCTATTTTTGAAATGTTCTATTGATAACTCTAATCCTCTTTACATAATCATCTTCATTCATGGTCTTATTTACATTCAAATTACAATCATGTTCATTGAATGGTAATATGTATTGACTTTATTGTTATCCAAGGCCTCTGTTAAAAATGTTGTATATGTATTTGTGTATTTATTTGACTTACCTTTTTGAAATAAAGATATTATAAGTATAATTTTTATACGCCCATCGAAGGCTTGACATATAATGGGATCACCCATGGCGGGCTGATGGGCAGGTGGCTGCCAGGCGGTGTCCAGACCTTTGTCCAAAGCATTACTCCAACACTATCAAAGCTATTGACTTGAAACTTTATAGGTGGATAGATCTCATTGAGACGAAGTGCACTGCACAAGAACCATCACTCTGCACATCATGATGTTGGAGTTATTGCCCTTTGTTTAATTTTCTTGTCTGGATCATAACTCCTATATTATCAAAAGTTTTGTCTTGAAACTTGTTACATAAATAAGTCTTATTGAGAGGGTGTGCAGTGCCCAGGAGTCGTAACTCTGTACTTAATGATAATGGAGGTATGCCCCTTTACTTGATTTTCTTTTCCGGAGCATAACTTCTACGTTATCAAAACTATTTATTTGAAACTTTGCAGGTGGATAGATCTCATTTAGACTGAGTGCAGTGCATAAGAACTTTCATTGTACACTTCATGATTTTAGAGTTATTACCCATAGTTCAATTTTCATACTTAATGTTTGACTGGACCATGCTCCTACATCAAATCTATTGACTTGAAACTTTATAGGTGGATAGATGTTATTGAAACAAAGTGCAGTGCACAAGAACCATCACTCTCCTTATATTATTTTTGAGTTATACCCCTTTCTGCCCGAATGCCATTACTTTCATGCAAATTTTTGTATATTTGATGGTATTCCCCTTTGACTTTTTTTCAATTACCCAGATTGCAGTCCACAATCATGTCAGAGTACAATGCACAGCAGTTTGGCAGATTAAAGATTCTTGTTTTTGGTAACAATTGTTATTCTAATTTAATTTCACTGTTTTTTGCTATTACCCAGAGTGCAGTCCAAAACTTGATCATACTGCATTGCACCAGAGTGCACAGCAGTTTGTTTCCAATGGCCCTATTGACGGATGTATTTTGCTTTGCCTTGCGCTGCTCTTATTATTATTATTATCATTGTAATTATTATAAAAATTATTATTTATTATATTTATTATTATTATATCTTTTTTTAAAGGTTGTATCAAAACAGCTTGGTTTATTTTTATTTAAACTCCAGTTACAGATTACTATCACAGATTCATTTATTGTCTTAAACAAATAGTATTTAACCTGCTTTCACTAACATAATAGCTCAGTTTCTGCTTTAGATTTTTTCAATGAAAGCTACTATCAAGGTTATATGTGAAATACCAAGGCAGATATAAAGTTGAAAGATTGCACATTGCTGACATGCTACCATATAATGATGACATCTAGGTTGGAGTGACCATCTTTTTTCTTCTTAGAAATGCTTATTGTATGCAGATTCATTTAAGGCCAGATAATATAGCATTCAAATGTCAGCTATAGGGTGGACCAAGTTTTTATGAGTTGATGTTGTACCAGGAGAAGGCAACTTGTAACTCTTCAGCCCATAACCAAGTGGGTGAGAGTTTCGTTTTTTGTCATTTTTATCCTTTTCATGCACCATAGAATTTTGTATCTCGATGTTCACTTTCATTGTAACAACTTAGTGCATTGTATCATAGAGTGAACTTAGTGCATTGTATCATATAGTGGGTGTAATGTCAAGCCAGTCTGGAACTTGAAAGATATTGTATTTAAGTTGATTGTCAAGTGTTTTTCTAATTAATCTTAATGGGCTGTTAACATCGTTTCAGATTTGCATCCGGTACTTGAGTGATCTAATATATGAGAAATAACATCAATGGCTAGTGTTGCTATAATAGTCATAGTTATGTTGCTGTGATGCATTAAAAACAACAACAACAAACATCGAACAGAGATAGGTGTTACAAAGCATAGCTAGAAATATTTTGCTTTGGCAGGAATCAGACCCAGGGCTGATGGATTGAAAAACTAATACCTCAAACACTGAACTAAACAGTCATCAGGTTTGAGTTATATAAACAGGGGCTGTCTGATCAGGATCTACCCTATTTGCTGCTAAATCGTTAAAGTATATTTTGTTGCTAATGCAGAATCTATGTTGAATTGCCTATTAATGAATGAAGCTTGATACAGGTTAAGACTTTATTTATTTTTCAAATGTCTAGTGTTTTGTGTAAAGATTCAAGAGGACAGCCATAGTTTGGAGGGGTAGAGTACCCATCAGTGGTATCTGCTGTACTGTTGCTATATAAGTAATCAGTGGTATCTGCTGTACTGTTGCTATATAGCTGATCAGTGGTATCTGCTGTACTGTTGCTATATAGCTGATCAGTGGTATCTGCTGTACTGTTGCTATATAGCTGATCAGTGGTATCTGCTGTACTGTTGCTATATAAGTAATCAGTGGTATCTGCTGTACTGTTGCTATATAATTAATCAGTGGTATCTGCTGTACTGTTGCTATATAGCTGATCAGTGGTATCTGCTGTACTGTTGCTATATAAGTAATCAGTGGTATCTGCTGTACTGTTGCTATATAAGTAATCAGAGGTATCTGCTGTACTGTTGCTATATAGCTGATCAGTGGTATCTGCTGTACTGTTGCTATATAGCTGATCAGTGGTATTTGCTGTACTGTTGCTATATAAGTAATCAGTGGTATCTGCTGTACTGTTGCTATATAAGTAATCAGTGGTATCTGCTGTACTGTTGCTATATAGCTGATCAGTGGTATCTGCTGTACTGTTGCTATATAAGTAATCAGTGGTATCTGCTGTACTGTTGCTATATAAGTAATCAGAGGTATCTGCTGTACTGTTGCTATATAGCTGATCAGCGGTATCTGCTGTACTGTTGCTATATAAGTAATCAGAGGTATCTGCTGTACTGTTGCTATAGAGCTGATCAGTGGTATCTGCTGTACTGTTGCTATATAGCTGATCAGTGGTATCTGCTGTACTGTTGCTATATAAGTAATCAGAGGTATCTGCTGTACTGTTGCTATAGAGCTGATCAGTGGTATCTGCTGTACTGTTGCTATATAAGTAATCAGTGGTATCTGCTGTACTGTTGCTATGTAAGTAATCAGTGGTATCTGCTGTACCGTTGCTATATAGAGCTAAACCACCAAGTATCTGCTGTACTGTTGCTATAGAGCTAATCAGTGGTATCAGCTGTACTGTTGTTATACAGCTGATCAGTGGTATCTGCTGTACTGTTGCTATATAGCTAATCAGTGGCATCTGCTTTACTGGTGATATATAGAGCTAAACCACCAAGTATCTGCTGTACTGTTGCTATAGAGCTTATCAGTGGTATCTGTTGTATTGATTCTATAGAGGTAATCCACAGTATCTGCTGTACTGGTGCTATAGAGCTAATCCGCAGTATCTGCTGTACTGTTGCTATAGAGCTTATCAGTGGTATCTGCTGTACTGATTCTATAGAGGTAATCCACAGTATCTGCTGTACTGGTGCTATAGAGATAACCAGCTGTATCTGCTGTACTGGTGCTATAGAGCTAATCTGCCATATCTGCTGTACCAGTGCTATAGAGCTAATCATTGGTATCTGCTGTACCAGTGCTATAAAGCTAATCAGTGGTATCAGCTGTTTTGTACACTTATTTAATTATAGAATGATATTATGTTAACTGAATAACTAGATTACAACTTATTAATTTAACATAGTATCATTAAGGTAAGAGGGGCCTAATTAGCCAATGCTGTCTGAAACGGCGATGTTTGGCGACATCGAGTTCGTAAATGCCCTCGGCAGTATTCGACACGTTCTCCGAAACTAACCGGATTTGATCGTAGCAAACATTTTTAATCATTATTTTTCATGTATCTTGCAAATGTTGATAATATTTTTTTTCAAACAAGTAATAATTTCAACAAAAAATATCTTATATTTCTTTAATTGAAAAAATATTTACTAAAAAATTGGGTTCCCAAAGCGTGACGTTATGTTTTCGAAAATACCAAAATGGCGGACAGAGACAGCAGAGCAATCGGAACACCTCGGATAATTCACGAATCATCTCTCGGATGTATGTAGGTAGTCGGATCACCCCGGTCATTTCCCTAAATGGGACTACTTTTTTGACAGACGTCAAAACAAAGATGGCGACTCGGATGACAGCTCACTGCTGTACTTGCGGTGAACTTAAATCAGCTTGTTATCAAGTCCAATATAGCCTGAAATCAATCAGGAATGATTTTCCGGCACTGTTTTCTTATGTGTTGGGCTTCCGGCCGGGAGAGAACAGCTGGCTATGTCGGCCTTGCTCTAGTCGGCTTGAAAAGTTTGCTGAATTCAAGAAAAAAGCATTGTCTTTGGTGAGTACAGCAATACCTTTGATTGTATTATAACACTATCCATGTTCTAGAAGATTTCAATACCCACAACCCAATGATTGTCCGACTCCTTGAGCAGCATCTATACTACAGATTAAATTGTCAATTAGATAGATAATCTGACAATCTGCAGAAACATTACCATAAGCAAATTCTTTCTCTAACTATATAAATTTATTTTGGTTTCTTACAGCAATGCATATGAGATTTTTTTTTATTTATTATAGATAACTGCATTGTTTAGTGACTCTTTTACAAAAGTAATTTCATTGATCATTGCTATTCTTTACATCAAATGAACACACAGATTGACCAATTTCAGCAAACTTGTCACGTCAATACACCAGGTCCAAACCAGCTGGACATTCCCATACATGACGTGGGTGACCAAAACAAAAAAGAGCTAGACATAATGTCACCTGTTGTGACTGAGTCACATACAGACAATGGGTAATGTTTAGTATTTTCCCACTTTCCCACTTATCTCACCAACTTTAATGATATTTTAATAGTTGAAACATCTTTTGCTTGAATGCTAAATAAAAAAATAAAATACTTTATATATGCATATTTATTGATTTCATTGTTACATAATAACCATTGTTTCTTTTTACTCTGTATTTTTATGATTCTTTGGCAAAAGAAGTAGATCTTAAGTTACAATGCTACCTTTTGCTTTCAATCAAAGAATAAGAAGGATAGCATGATTTGACTATACTACAGGCACATGTCAACACCTGTACAAAGTGGGAAAGATATGAAGAGACCACTTTCAACGCCAAAGAATCCACCATCAAAAAGACTTGTGGTGGACAAAACTATATCATCGGTCGAAAAACTCAAATTATCAGGTATATCAAATTAACTTATTATATATATTGTGCATTGTCATGTCAGTAAGGGAACAATATTATAAAAAATATTTTTACTAATATGTAAACTTTATAATGTTTTAAGCAAGACTACATTTGAAGAGAGGCATAAATGAGTTTGACACTCCTTACAACTTATTTTATTTGTTCAGTAATATTCGTGTAGAAGTAATAATTTCAGAAGATTATTAATTTATAATTGAATTTTTATAATATATTTAAAAATAAAGAACATAACCTTTGCTTTACATTAATTTATTTTTTATTTAGCTCAGAACCAAGAAGAGACAGAAACCCGGCCATTGGGTCCAAAAAAGAAGCTGCAGTTTGAAGGTAATTATAACCACCATGTTGATACTGTATATGAAAAGTATTTTAGACACCGATGGATGGCATTGTCTTTCTACAATTTCAGAATTCAACACACTATAATGCATGGGTAAAAATTGTGAACCTTCTGAGAGATTTTCACTGATCTCTTGTCACTTTATAATTCACAATATTGTTATAAACATCATGGTACTGTCAAAATACTATTTGGTTATTAGGTTGCTTATGAATTCTGTTTCATTGTGATGATGTTATTTTGAATTTGAAAAAGTTTAGTTATGTAAACTGAAAAATGGTGTTTACTAAGTAAATTAAAGAATCAATTGGCTTTTGGTGCATTAAGAACACAAAAAAAGTTATTCTGATTAGAACCACTGCTGCACCTCATGTCAATTAAAACACCTCCCTTACATTAAAGGTCTTTATCTGACTAGTATTTGAACCAGAAAGTTGATAGGCAGTCACAAGTCTTTGATATATACTGGGTTTTTTTGTGCCATCAGATGCTTCCGAGAAGAAGAGTGGGGCAAAATTCTCATTTGATGAGCATTCATATACAAAAACAAGTGCATATGTGGATACATGTCTTGATGCTAAAATTCAGGCTGAAAAGGCAGTCCTAGATATTCCTACCTCAGACATTTTCTCAACAATAGATACTCAGCTGCAATTAATTTCCTCAACCAAAAGCATATTGTTTCCCAAAGGCACGCAGTGTCTCACTGATGAGAACTTATTTTGCAAAGCTGTTGTTGAATTTAAACAAGTTTGTCCAGTTCTGTTTCAAATTATGCTAATTGCATTTTGTAAAATAAAAAACCCACTTTCAAAAATTGCCACATTAGCAACTGTTTATGGCATGATATTACACAGCCGTAATAACAAGATCTCTGCAATACAAAGACTGTATTCCACTCTTGCACTTGCATACAGTGCTGACAATAGGGTAATTATTGTTTATGAATTAACAGTTACCAAACAGTTACAATTTCTTTTTTATTTGTTTACCTTTACTGGAGCCCCGAGTGAGCGGCAAGATCTGTACATAGCTCTGTAATCATTGTTATCACTATGAATCTTTAAAATATGTTGAGGATACAAATCTGCTGATTTAGATGATTTTTGTTTTTATTCTTTTTGTGGGATTTAGACAAACTGCACAAATATTTGTAAGAATGTTAACAAGTCAAGGATCTGACATGAGTTACCAGTTTACTTGTTTAACCCTTTCACTCATGCATGTGCCATTTTACATCTTATGTTTAAAAAGCTAATCACTGTGATTCTGTAATATTTAAGTGGTGTTCCCTACATTAGAAAAGTTTGAAATCTTCAACATCTGGTGAATTGTGCCATTCATAATTTAGAATTAAGCATGATTATGAATAAAAGGGTTAACAAAAACTTTGTTTGTAAGTATATTTAATAATGTGCTAAAACTTTAAAGTTCTGGAATTCTGTTTGCAATAGTTTGTACAGAATTTGCAATCTAAAATTGCCAGCTACAGTAAAGCAATTTGTTGCATTTTTAAATAAATTTGCCGATTTCTTAAAGTTTTATTTACAACGTTTTGAAATTTTATGAATCACTTATTTAAAAATGTATTATATTTTAAGCATAACAATAAATGAAAGCAAATTTAATTTTAACATTTTAAAATTTGTGAAGAAATTGAATGTTTTTTTAAATATATATGACTTGCCTGGATAGTTATTTTTTCACAGCATTGGGCAGCCTATTCATTGATCATGGACTTTTTATTTATGATTACCTATTGTCTTGTCATTTGTAATACCGGTATGTTTTAACAGTTGCTGACCAAGTTAAACACAGTCCATCTGACATTGACTGAGAATTCAAAACGGACCCTGGTCCAGTCTTTTGGACTAGAGGCTGAAGCTAGAATAATCAGGTCAATTGCATCTGGAAAGGATGGCAAATTCAATGGAGATAACTTGGATATAAGGTAGTTTATACATTATATATATTTTTTATATGCCTGTAAAAGATTGGACATATTATGGGATCACCCATGGCAAGCGTGAAATATACATATTATAAAAGTTAAAAAAAAACATAAATTCTTGTTTAGTATATCTCATTAAAAACAGAGATGGAAGTACTGTTCGGATTTGGATAATATGTTTTTGTTGTTGTTTACACAAAATGCACTGATAACAGTTATTAATAAAATTTGGAATTAAGATATGTATATCTTATTATATATATGGTATTGTAGTGATGTTTGGAGTGGGTGGGAGTGGGGGGTAGGTTGGCATTCATTTACTCAATCTTTGTGAATTAACATGATGGCCATTTTTATCACTTTTAAAAATCATTTTCATTGATGCTTATTTACAGTTATATTTTTAATACTTTATGTAACATCATATTTATATTTGACACAGTAACAGATATTTGTATCTCTTAAATTTTTTACAGGGTACACACCAATGATATTCGAATGGCATCAAAGGACCGAGATTACCACTTCTTCGCATCTAACTTCACAGTTGACAGAGTGAATCTAGATGGTCTTAGCAAAGTAGCACCAAACAAGGATTCATTAAGTCTAACTGTGCAACATTTCATCCCAAATCAAGCTGAGTATAAATACTATACAGAGACATTGAAAATACTTCTGGCTAGGTTACTGAGACATTATGATGGCTTTAAATGGATGGAAAGTGTTGTGCCGGATCATATTCCTCATGAATATGAACAAGATATGTCTAAGAAATCAGAAGTATTCATTTTGCCCGTCTCACTGAATAATGAAGCATCATACCAGGATTGTGTACATATCATGGATGAATATGAAAGCAACATTAACAGATGGTACTCACAGGCTGGTAGAGGTAATTTGTCTGATAGTAGTTTCTATTAAATAATATCAGCAGTATTAAATATTGTGTATGTCAATTTATCAGAGGTATAAATGGAATTGGATACTTTTAAATTTGTCATATACTCATTATTTTTTTTGCTTATTTGTTGTATAAAACATTTTGTTTAGTTTGTTCATAATATTGTTATTTATTATTTATGTAAAAAAAAAATATCCATGTTGTATTCTAAAGCATAAAAAATAAGGGTGTTGTCCAAACATTGTAATTCAAATTTGGATAGATTTAAAATAAAATATAAAAATATAGGTAAAAAAAGGAAGTAAAATATTAATGTAATACCAAATGTACTGTATAGGTTGGGATACAGGTTTTTCGATAGAGTTCAACCAACATTCCTTTAATATTTGCCTTTTTGCATCATGCATTTGATTTAATGTTTATCTTGTTTTTATCCGAATTGTGATTTAATTTTAGGGGCGGAGCTGCAAGATCTTAAGGTTCCAGTGGGTGGTGACCAAATGACACGCATTAGACTTCAGGGAGCCAAATCATTGAGGGCAGGAGCTCACAAGCAAAGTGAACGGTTCGATCACCTGGACCCAATAATTATTGAGCTGTTCCACACCTTGCAAGACTTTCTTGAAGTGAGTTTTTTTTTACTATCACAAACAAGTACTTTGAACATTGTAGTTTAGACAATATATATCACAGTACAATTTGGAGTTTAATATTAAATCAGAAACCTGATAGAAGTTTTAAAGTTGTTATTCATAATAAAAACTTCATGAATGCAATGAATTAAGCATTATGTAAGATGATTATACTGTTATTAGTTATCCGCATAACCAAACTATCTGGAAGTCATTAATTTATTTGCTGTGAAGTTTGTTGCAAGAAATGGAAAACCCAGAAAGATAAAAATTATTTACTTTGCAATAAGACGAATAACTGGGACCAAAGAGCATTGTTTTCCATTTATTTATTTTCATAAAAAGTATAGCTTGTCTGTTTATTAAAGCCATTAGCAGTTCTAACATTTGCTATGTTATGGGTGTAAATTTTATTTTTATTATCAGAAGTTATGCCAGAAATACCTGGACTTCAATCGCTCGAGAGATCCAGGAACGCTGTCCAACTTGAAGATATTAATCCAAAGGGTTAATGTAAATGGAAAAGTCAAATGCCGTTATAAGGTATTCATTTTTTATTACAGATAAACTTAAAACATATACATGTACATTTAGTTTTGTTCCTTCTTAATTAATAGTATGTTTCCAATAGATCATGTATTAACGATCATATAGTTCATAAAGTCTTTGCTAATAGTTTTTGAAGCTGTTCAACTGATAACATGAACTTGTTGGTTTGAACGGCTGTTAAAATTGTGGACAATTGTAAGACCACGGTAATTATATTTTTTTTTAAAGATTTTTATTCATTTCAATAAGTATTTGAAATTGCCAGAAAACTGCATTTATAAATCATTATGTCAGATCTTACAAATCAAAAGTAATTAGAAAGTAAAAAAAAGTAATTCAATATACTTTTGGTTAGAAAATAAATAGTTCTATATCAGGTTATGTCCTTTTGTACTTAAATTCATGACAACTCTTGCTCCATAACACCATTTCTAAAACAGATAGACATAAAGTTTACATCATTTTATGTCAAGTATATTACTTATAGTACATCACTGGACTCTATGATTTTAAGCAAGACCTGATGGATTATCAAACTGACAGCATAAAATCTTTTAGAAATGTGATAATGATAATAATAAAGTATGAAAATAAAACAGAAATTTCAAGAATTTACAGAATAAGCTTATAAAAAATGGTTTTATAGGCCCATGAAGATTTCATCACAACATGTGGAATAGCCTACATCTACGCCTACATACTATCAAAGTTTAAAATGGAGACACTAGATGGGTTCCCAAAGCATTCTGCCATCAAGGATACCATTGTTAAATGGACAAATGAGCCAAAACGTAAAGTGTTCCACGAGATCATGGACGAGGTCATTACAGACTTGTTTGTGCCATTTGAAGTTCAGGTAATAATTAAGAAAAATATTTTTGTACTTTTGAGAGTGGTTAATTGCTTCTCTGAAACATCAAATCTGGAATGAGTTGATTTTTTAACAACGTTAAATACAATGAAACAAAATAAAAAAAATGTTCTTTTTAACTTTGTTTTGTGGACACTTAATACATTTTTATTGCAAATATTTATTGTTAAATTTGATTTTTTTAAGCCTACTAAACATTAAAGGCCGCTAGTCTGCTGAGGAAGCCAGTTAACGTTCTGTTTTATTATTTTAACCAGGAGCCGTCTATACATGTCAACGTAAGTGTCGGACATCACAACTTCATGGTCTCGGTTGAAAACAAGAGGGAGATTAAAATTCCACTGTTCATTAATCATGAAAGGTACACAATAGCAACCACAAATGAACAACTTAAAAAGGGTATAACTGCCCATGTATGCGGTGTAGACATTGGCCTTAAAACAGTTTGTAAAATTAGCAATACATTGAAAACATATGGGACAAACTTTCTGCAGTGGTTTTTCTGCATCATCCAGTTCAAAGATGCCATAAAGGAGGGAGATGTGCAACGTATAAACATTACAATGAAGCATATGATCCCATTTTTTTGTAGTCATTCACCATTGTCCAAGTACCTCGTTGAATGTGTTGATTACATTCTGAAGACAGAGCACACACTTTCACCGTACATGGCATGTAAGGTACGTGCAGCATCTTGTGTCAATATGAAGGGAAAATCAGGCAAAAATAAGGCTGCAGATCTCCATAAAGAAAATCAAGTTAAATATCTAAAAACATTGATACGGTCTTTAGGTGCAAACAAAACCGAACAGTCTATTGTTAGCATTACAAAAGCTGGACCTGTGATTTCTGAGATTTCTGATAATTTTGATGAAATGACTGGTGCAAAAAAGTTGAAGACAACACACAAAGAAAAGAGTCGAAAGGAAGACATTGAAATAATAACTGAGTATCTTTATAAATTAAAAATGTGGAATGACTTTCAAGTCAATGAATCAGTAATGAATATCCCAGAACATCCATTCTGTTTTGACCGTGATGCATTCAGCAAAACAGTTATGTCAAAAGTACAGCAGTTGTTGTTAGATGTTAATGTAGTTGATGAATATGAGGATGGAGATGAAGACATTCAAGACGATAATAATGGACCCATTCCATATACCTAATAAAACTACTGCAGAAATGAAAATGTCATTAATTGTAAAGTTGTGCTTACATTTTCAGTTTAGCTTTGTAACTGGAAAATTATGAAAAAGACTATTATTTCTTGCATATAGTAAACACACCCACTAATATGTGTGATGATATGTGGAAGAGCTTGATAAATAAGTAACTGTTATATCATACATCTCAAGTAGTAAGGACTAATATGTTGCTGTTATGTCACAATGTTAATGGAATAACAGTTAAGGCAGTATGCTAAATGTAGACTTAAATATTGCATGTAAGATAGTCTATTTTTTACCTATTTCACAGTTATTAAAAATTGTTTATCATAGTATTACCACTGTGTTGTGTGCCTGAGCCATTATTAGTGTAAAGATTAATTATTATACGCCCGTCAAAGACGGGACATATTATGGGATCACCCATGATGGCAGGCAGGCGGGTGGTCGTGCGGCGTCCAGATGTTTGTCCAGAGCATAACTCCAACACTATCAAAGCTATTGACTTGAAACTTCATAGGTGGATAGATCTCATTGAGACAAAGTGCAATGCACAAGAACCATCACTCTTCACATCTTGATGTTGGACTTATTGCCCTTTGTTTAATTTTCTTGTCATCAGCATAACTCCTACATTATCAAAGCTATGGACTTGAATCTTAATACCTGGATAGGTCTTATTAAGATGGAAGGAAATGCACAGGAACCATAGCTCTGTACTTCAGGATTATGCAGTTGTGCCCCTTTATTATTTTCTTGTCCGGAGCATACATTATCAAAAGCTATCGACTTGAAACTTTGCAGGTGGATAAATCTCAGATTGAGTTCAGTGCATATGAACCAGCATTGTACACTTCATGATTTTGGAGTTATTACTCATAGTTCAATTTTCGTACTTTATGTTTGTCTGGACCATACTCCTACATTATCAAAACTATTGACTTGAAACTTCATAGGTGGATAGACGTTATTGAGCAGAGTTTGTGATAATGCTGTAGAACAGAGGTTAATATTTTGTCATTTTTTAATTTCATGTATCATTATCTTTTGTCGTTATGCATCAATTATATTTATTTTTAATTTCTTGTATTGTAAACATTTTGTGCATACATGTTCCTTTAGCACTGCTTGTTCATTCAGTTATTATGATAAGTATTACTGATATGCTTAAAATACTTTTGTACAAAATACAACACAAGTAATATTTATATTTTATTGGCTTTGTTTAGTTTACATGTTAATAATCAAAATTAAAACTTAAAGACAAAACAGTATACTAACTTAAAAAAAGAAAAAATGTTTTGATTAAAATAAATTTGTCACCATGTTGAAAAGATCTCTCATTCTACAAATATTGTTTGAATATTAAGGTGACCCTGAATTTAAAAAAAAAAAAAAATTCTAAGTACATTTGACTTCCTGTGTAGTATACCGAAAGTATGCAATAATATCAGATTACAGATAACAAATGTGAGAAGAAACAATTCTCTTAATTAGGTGATAATGATTTACAAACTTACCAAAAAATGAAGCATTAATAATGCTTTTCTTGCTTCAGACTTGCAATTTTCTTTACATAAAGTCAAAGGTAATTTCCAGCAAGCTTTGTTATGTGAAATTTTAAGTTTAACAGTAACATGTTCCATTATTTTCTTTACAATCTTTACAATCATATGGCTTACTGAACATTTTACAATAGAATCTGAAAGAGTCCCTTTAAGGAATTGCTTGGCATTTAACTTGTTATTTTTTACTAAGATTTTTTAGCTTTTCCAACAATATCCAACAATCCCAAAATCTAAAATTGAAATTTGCATTTGGATTAATTATAACAAGCATCAATCTGTTGGCTCTGGAAATAACAAAGAATAATGTGCAATCATGATACTTAAAAAAATTCATTTTTTGTACATAAAAAAATTGTAAGCACTTCAGACACTTTGTTCAAAAAATGATGTCTTATACATATATAAAATTATTATTTTAGTATTACAATAAATAATATTCCTTGATTAGTAACAGGATAAGTGACAGAAAATCTATTTAATTAAGAACAAAAATTGTAGAACAATAGAGTGTTCAATTCATACAAGTATCTTTAGTTGTTAGTACATAATACAATAAATTCTATTTTAATACAAAATTGAAACTGTATTGTAACAGTAGCTTAATACCAACACATTTTTCTTATTTCATTAAATGTGAAAATTATTGGTATCAGTTCTTTCATTATACCATGAAATAAGATAAAGATTTCTCTTTTGTGTCTTTTTATGACAATTGAGAAAGGCATGATTCTCAACCATAACTATTTCTAAATGTTTAAGACAATAAATACAAACTCTGTTTATATATATTTTGTTATTGTGCTTTCCTGCTTTAAGTTTTTATTTTGTAATTTGAGTACATGAACCTAGTAAAATGTTTTACATACATTGATTCAAATAGCAAAGTAAGATATAACTTTATATTTAAAAAATGTGTTAAAACATTAAGATATGTTTAAATAAAAATGCCAACATTTCATTCCATAATTAATAATCTGTTTTAATTCGTTCGCAAAAACATTTGTGGAGTATACAGTCAAACCCATTGAACTGGTCAAACAGTTGTTATGTTTTGTCTTTAAAAAAAAGCAACAATAATTTTTTTAACTATTATAATTTTTAATATAATTTTAATTGCAACAAGAAGTTGGATGTCACAATGAAATCAGTACAAATACAGTTTTCATTACATTACAAATATGTACCAATCTATTTTTTTATGTTTCTTTTCTTTTGCAGGCTAGAGCCTAATGCATTAACTTCATTTAGCATTTGCTCGAACTACGGCAATCATCGATCTCATAGCAAGCATGTATACAAAATCAATATGGCATAACAAGCATGTGGGCGTACAAAAAAATATTGCATAACAAGCATGAACAAGCATGTGGGCATACAAAAACAATATAGCATAACAAGCAATTGGGCATACAGAAACAATATAGCATAACAAGCAAGTGGGCATACAAAAACAGGATCAGGGGTGCATAGTTAGTAGCTGAACAGCTTAAAAATCAATTTAAAAAGTTCCCTTCCGATATATAACTCTTTCTGTCTCAATGGCTGCTCAATGCTTGGGTTCGAGTCCAGATCAAGGTTGAGAACTTTCATATGTAGAAGTTTACAGCTAGCACGCTTCAGTTTCTATCAAGACATTTGTATGGATTCTTCCTTTTCCAAATAAAATATAGATTTAGCTATATTGACCATAACTGTGTCAATGTGTTGTTTCTAAGAAATGAACAATCAAAGGGGCGCCAGTAGCATAGTGGTGGAGTTGCCGCCAAAACAGCTGGATGTCGCTATAATGATCATAATTGGTCGCTGCGATAAATTTTGAAAACAGAACAATTAAAATAAGGATAAAATTGTTACAGTACTGTTTGTTCCAACTTGTTCAACTTTACAAATGTTGGTCCTCCTTATGTCTACAATTTACACAGCATTCTTTTTTACTACCACTGAACAAAACTTTATCGAATCCAAAGTAGTTTACCAAATATAACCGCAGGCAAGTTTCATTGTTTTTGCAGAAATCTACCATTTCCTGTTTTATTCCCTTCCTGTTTGGAGCAATATCACTATAATTATAAAACATAACTGCTGATGCTGATTGTCCACAACGCCCTGCTCGTCCAATCTCTTGCAAATAATGTTCTAAACTGACTGGGGGCCTCATGTGCATTACTCTGATAATTGCAGGTGAGTTAAGACCCATTCCCAGAGCAACTGTAGCTAACACTAGACGTGTGGTTGGCTTATCTTTAGCTAAGTCAGCAACAATATGCTTTTTCATGTCTGATGTGTAGTCAGTGTGGTATTGAGCAAATAGCCTGTTTTCTGGAATTTGTTCATTTCCATTGTACTGAAGGTCTCTTAATGTATTATTCAGATACTGATAAGCATAGCCAAGTGCTTCCAAACTTTCTACATATGCAATTGTGACAGGGAACTTTTCCAGCTGATTTTTAAGTTGTTCAGCTAAAGGAGCAATAAATGCATCATATTTCTCAATTTTTTTTGCATTTGGTGGTCTAACCACTTTATCTATAAAGATATTGGGACGGTCTGGATTAACAGCAACTATTTTATAATCAGAATACAGTAATGCTTTTGCTAAGGAGTTTACGGTTTCTTGGTCTGCAGTTGCTGTAAGAGCAAGGTGTGCTGCATGTGGATACAAACAGGTAAGTTCTCCCAGGCGCTGAAATTTAGGCCGAAACTCCTGTCCCCTACAAACAGTTTATTTAGTTGTAAATAGTTGTTAAGTAATAAAAACAGTTAAGTAATAAAAACACTTTTAGTAAACTTAGCAAATGTCCCATCTTACATTTAAAATATTCAAATGTTGACACATTATACTTATTGAGATTGCAATTGAAATAACACCTTTTTAAATCAGGATCAGGATAATTTTCCTGCTTTTTTTGAAAAAAATAATGATACTATATGTTATCATGATAATACTAAATATTGATCACAATACAAAATTCAATGGAATGAAAGCTAATTATAAATTACCAGATTTATGAAAACACAATAAGTGTTAATGTAAAAATAAAACATCAAGTTTTTGCAACAATATTGTTCAATTTAAGTGAATAATAGTAAGTTTATATATTGAAAATGATTTGCGGTATTAAAATGCAACTAGTTGTATAACTAGAAACTAGCACAAAAATGATAATCTATCAAATGATAATAAATATAAAACAAATGTGAAAATCATTACCATTCAAGAACAATATGGCCCTCATCAATGACAATGCCACATACTAGCTCCTGGTAAAGGCGTGATCTTAACATCTTGGCAACAGTTTTGCTGCGAAACAAACACTCTGGGTGTGTGTATATTAGATGGTAGTTTCCATCCATCAACTCTTTCATGGACACCTCCATACATAAAAGTATGTGTTCCTCAACATCTGAAACATTAAATGATATAATAAAATGTATATTTCTGACAAGAAAATTAATACTTACCACATGCAATTTCAGTTCTGTGTAAAGCATTTACAATTTAAATAACTACCCACACATTTCTATTTCATAATTAGTTTTTCTAAGACATTTCAATAAAATAATGAACATATTTTTATTATTCTATTCTGATTTTTTATTAACATAGCATATTATCTTTATATTGAAAAGAATATTAAAGTTTTAAAATACAACATAATTATAAAAGATGATAATTGACTGTCATTTAAATATTGAATGGAAACATTTTATTTTCACAACTGAATATATAAATTAGATCATGTTATATGGTGAGTAATTGTTAAAAACACATATTCATTCTTTCACTGTCATTCCTGGAACTATGACAACCCTGAGTATCAGTCATGAAGTTTTATGGATTATATAAATAAAAATTAACACAGTATTCCGATGAGCATCAATATTATTAATTTTATCATGCCTATTAAAACAATCTAGACAAATTATCAGTTTACCTTTATCTTCAGTTTCTTCCATTTCATCACCTTCCTCATATGTATATGCTCCAGTTCCTGCATATGACAATGAGCAAGCCATAACTCCTCTTGAGCGCAGATACCGTACCTGGTAAAACGGAAAGAGGAAATAATAGTCACTTGCCTTTCATACAAACTACAAAAGATTGAATGGTGTTCATTGATAACACAAAAAGCAACAAACAACTTTATTTACAATGTTGTCTTTATAGTCATTAATGTCTTAAACACAGTACCTCCAGACAATATAAATATTTTATACATACACACACAACAATGCTACATTTACATATTTTGGCTCTAAAACATGAAAATGCCTTAACACTATTAAATGGTATGAGATATATTTTATGAAAAAGGCAACAAGTTTAATAAAGAGTTATTCTGAATATACATGTAAAGTTAGTCTAACAATGCACAGTTCATTTCAAATTCAATTTTATTGTTGAATAAATTGGTAAAAATGTTGCCACAGAGAAATGCATATTCAAAAGAAAATTTAAACAGGAATATGAGATAAGTAATATTTGTCTTAAGTTGAATTTTAAATAACAAAAACATTATCATAAATAAATCTTAGCCAGTACTAATTTAGTTATAAAGTCTAATTGTACTGACTGGCCTAGTAGGCCTATTATTGATATCTAACATATCAGATTATAATGTATTTACTTAGAAAATTAAAACATGTTACAATAAAAGACTTATATACATATGTACCTGTTCTTCCATAATAGCATTTATTGGTGCCACCACAATACATATCATTGGTCTTGTTTTTCCTTCTTTTGCCTAAAAAAATAAAAGACAATGCATTATGATATACTGTCTGACAATGTGTCTAGTATGTACGCATATAGCAGTTTTCTATAAATTTCTAAGATTTTTTATACATTTTTTTTCATAGTGATTTTTTTGCAAATTAAATATAGCCTCGAGTGACCAGTTTCGACGCCCATAAGAAACAGATTGCTTCTCTCCTTATTTAGTTAAACATTTTCCGAAAATAAACATATTACTTGCTTTATATACACCCTTACTTCAATAAAATGAAAAAGATTAAGATTGTGTTCTCATCTTTTTTTATGAATCCATTTTTTCATCGGTATATATGGGGGCAGCCATGTTTGTTGACCGTGACCTGATTCGACGCCTCTGATTGGATAGCTTATTACCACTGTGTTGAATTGTGTACTCGGAGTAAAATGTACTTACGTTATTCACCAGTGACAGCAAACAGGATCTGGAAGGTATTAACAACGAATATGTTTTCATGTTTTATTATTTTGATACTATAAACATCTTAATGCAATTTTTACTATAACATTAACAAACACTTACTCTTTATTTATTCTTCATCAACACAGTGGTGACATAAGAACTCATCCTCCCTTCTAACAACCCTCACAGGGGTACAAAAAATTAGGTGTACCCAATGTCCACACTTTGTGCACTGCACCCACTTAACAAAGATGAGGGAACTACTCTTCCGTAATTCCACTGGGGTGAACATATTACAAACACAGCACACTTCTTCGTTGGAGTCCTCTTCAAGTGAACCATCACTGTCTTCATGTAATGCTGTTGTGGGCTTGATATGCTCTTCTGTGACTTGGGTGTCGTCTTTGCCATGGCATTCTCATGCTGTTGGATTTGATTGATGATACTGTCTTCAGTGATGGCCTTACCGCTAACAACTGTGCTGAGGACTCGTCGTTTTTTAGTTGCTGTTTTTTTTTGCTGTTACTGTTGCTGCTGTTTCAGCGAAGAACTGCAAAGGTTCTATACACACAGACTGTTTTTCAGACGTTTCAGGACATGTTACCTGCTGCAGGGCTTCTGAAGGCTTAAAGTTGGACAGATCAACAGCGCTAGGGTTGAATGGGAAAATTCCAGTCTTGCGGAATGATGCCTGTAAGTTACCAGGTGACAGTGCCTTCAAATAAGCAGAGCAAGCAAGTGAGCATACATTATACCTGGTAATACTCTGTCCGCAGTGCTCCCTCATGAACTTGTGACTTATGGCATTATAGACTCTCTCAAATGGCCCAAAACAACCGACATCGAGGGGCTGCAATACATGGCTAGTGTGTGCCGGAAGTATGAACAGAATAAGGTGTTGCGTCTTAGCCCAGTCGATCAAACCAAGGTTGATGTGAGATTTGTGGCCATCGTACATTACCAGCACAGGATTTTCTGGAGAGCGCTCTGGGAGGTATTTCAGAAGGTGTTGTTCCAGGTATCTCCGGAACACAATGCTGTTACTCCAGCCTGACTCCGTGACAGTTCCGTCAGCCCCAGGGCTTCCACCTTCTAAAAGATCTGGTCGCATCCTTACCCCGGGTAACACAAAAAATGGTGGTATACTGTGGCCTAGAGCATTACCACACCCTATCACAGTAACGAGTGACTTTGATGCTGAGGTGACTGCTTGAGGCTTGAACTCACATCCTGAAACCACAGATGGCGGGGTATGAGAAGTTGACAGCCCCTTTTCATCCACATTGTAAATGCGTTCTGGCCTGCCTTTCAGGGAGTACTTGTCTAAGATGGACCCAAGTTCTCTGTAATACTTTGACACACAGTCTACAGTGGTAGCCTTAGCTCGTTGAAACTCCAGGCCACGGGGTTTTAAGACCTTAAGCTCCGGCCAACGTGACATAAAGCCACGAAACCATTTCAGTGAGAGAGGTTGCTGAGCATCCCGTTTTCCTAAGCAGACTGCATATTCAGATGCCATATCAACTACTTCTGCTCTGCTGTACCCGTATCCACAGAGAGCCATAAACTTGATGTGTTCAGCAAAATGGTGCTCCTCCTCTTGGGAAAACATGGGTTGAGGGCCAGAATGAACAGCTTCTGGATCAACCCTGCCACTCAGCTTATGTCTAAGAGACGCTTCGGGTATGCCATATTCCTTTGCTGTGGTCTTGATGGGAGCTCCCGACTGCCTCACTTTCTTCATGGCATTAACCATTGAGGAGGTGGAATAGCACCTGTACTTCCTCTGGACAGCCTAAAAAAAAGAAAGAAAAAATTATACATCTTACTTGCCATTGGTGAACAAATTCCAATTAAATTTCAATTAGACGATACTGCTTTACACGGCAACTAGCTGTATAACGCGTACATCTTTCACAAGTGTTGAATGTTCTATATTATTAGCATTGTTTAGTCACATGACGCTCACGTGACCCATGAATGATCTGCAGCGAGTAGGCAGACGCAGATCGATTTTTTCCCACGCTCATAAACGCGACAGAAATGGTCGATAAAGTGTAAGTGTATTTTGCATTAAGCAAAATACTCAAAATTCTAATAAACAAGATCAAAACTGCTTAATCTTACCTTTGCATCTCTGACTTTCCACATATTATTTGCAGGCCATAGTAAAATTGGGCAGTCCGATAACTCAGTTACTTCCCTTGAATTCAAAGGGAGGCTACTCCCCTGGGGACTAAGTGAAAAAAAAAGATGGCGGACAAGGACAAAGAAATCAACGAAGCTTGTGTAAACAACTAAGAATTGGACCATTTCAAGCTAACAGATTTGAAGAAGTACCTGGCGAATCGTCGTTTGACTAGATCCTGAAGGGGATATCAGCTAATCGAGCGAATTATCGGCGCTCACAAGCTAGATATTACTGACAATTATGAATTGAAAAGGAGACACCAACTCGAGAAGAATTAGTAACACTCCACCCTCCCTTAACTGGTAACAGGTCGCCCTTGATCGGTAACAGTTCGCCCTTGATCGGTAACATGTCGCCGTCGGATATTAGTGTATATGTCAAGCAAAAATGTATGCTTGTTAACTTATCTATAATTATTTCGACACCTTTCACATCAAATTGTATTTGTTTCCATCGGCTTCATATGCATTATGAGTACTTCGGATATAAGTGTACCATTTCCACGCGTTAAATGTAGGGGGAAAATGACGTCAAGTAAAGTTTATACTTGATTTAATTTGTCATATAGTGTATCATATATAATATTTTATAAGATATGCATACAAATACAATTAGTTGGTTGCCGTCTTAGTCGACTTCTTCATACTGTATTGTGATAAAGCTAGCGTACGTTGCGAGATTTAATCACTGACTAGTCTATTAATTGCAAGCACTTATATACGTCTATGACGGCAAGCATCAGTTAAGATCATGGTGACTAATTATCAATCAAAATTAGTGCTGACGCTATCATCACAATAATGACTAGGCAAAAATCAATTAACAATCACACACTAACCAATTTATTAATTTTAAATTTTATATACGCCTATGTCGGTAAACATTAATCAAGATCACACTGACTAAATATCAATCAAGATTAGTGCGAATGGTAACATCACAATAATGTCTGTAGGCAAACACCAATTAACGTTCACGCTTTTATGTGCAATTATAAGATAACTGCATACTCAAGTCATCTTGAGTATGACAACCTTATTAAAGTATTTGCAACAAAATATGTATGCAACTAAGTAACATTAAAATCCTTGCAACAGCGGAATTTTATTTAAATATACAATTTGAAATAAATAAACCACGTACACAGTATAATTATTATTTTTTAGGTCGCAACATTGCATTTAAATCATGGAACAGTGACAGTTCGTATATTGTACTGGGAGGATCAGATTTTTTTTCTTTGGTTAAAACAATTTTAAAATATGAAAAATAAAAATATAATAATTTACGATGCTAATAATACGATGTTTATAATAATAAAGAAGGAGACAAAAGAAGCATAAATTTAATGTGAATGGTGTCAAAATAATAAAAAATTAATAAGTTTACATTCTTTTTACTTAATTTCTTAAAGATTTTTAAGGGCGAAGGGTGGCGTATACACTTATATCAGAAGAGCTCGTAATATATATTAAGACGAAGAAAACAAATACAATGTAAATGGTTATAAATAAATTAACCAATTTACTTTTTTTTCTCGATGTATACACTTATATCCGAAGGCGACATGTAGCAAGGGCGAACTGTTACCTATCTCGGGCGAGCTGTTACCAATCAAGGGCGAACTATTACCAGTTAAGGGAGGGCGAAGTGTTATAATACCATCAAAATGCGTCGCAGCCGCTTGTTTTGAGGAAATCGATGCAATGAAACAGTTCTGTTTTCGACCACCTTCCCGCTATAAACAACACCTTTACATAATTAGCAATATTTCGGCGATTTCCATTTTGGTTTTGTTTCTTTCTTTAATCAACTTTCCATATCACTTGATGTGTGTGTTATACACGCTGATAAAATTTCTACTTATACCCCGGAAGTTTTAATGCGCATGCGCATTCGGAGAGTACTCAAGGGAAGACAACTTAGTTATCGGACTGCCCAATACGTTTACAACCGATAGTAGTAGTAGTGACGTCAGCGGATGTCGCTTATATCAAAGTAGCGAGGTAAACAAATATGGCGTCGAAACAGGGCAGCGTAAAAACGGGGCACTCGACGATACCTCAAATATAAATTTGTATAATACGGGGAAAGCCAAGCAAAGAGCCCGAAGGGCGCTTTGCGGGCTTTGACCGCCTATAGGTAATGCGTATGGAGCGTGTGGGTAATGGGATATGTTCAATTTCAAAAATGAAAATATATACCCGTCCGACCAAATTGAAAGTTCCCCCTGTATGGCGCCATCTTGAATTTCGGTGCAACCATACAAATTACCAGCGAGTGAGGATCACAATAACAGTAGTCTTGATACAAGAAGTGTTTTGGAGCATAATTTCTTCATAGAAAATTCAACGAGTCAAAACAACACTGTGTAATTAATCTTTTTTAAAATTAATGGGAAAGGAATCACATGCGATGATTGTTAATGCAGAAATACGAAAATCAGAATTTAAGTTTAGCAGCTATTTTCTCTGACTGATGAAAGTGTAAAGAGCGGTTCTGAGCGGGCGTTGTATGAAGTAATGCAACTATTACGGTTCCATATTTTTTCTCTATTTGAAGACCAAATATATAAAAGTAGACCAAACAGTGATGACATATTTATTTAACTTAATGTTATACATAAAGGTCATATAAAAAACAAACAAAAAAAAAAACACTTCAGTTTAAGTTACGTTGTATACGAATCAATTTGAGTACGAATTTAGTAGTGAAATTTCAACTGGTTCCCCACTTTTTTGTACGAGTGGACGCATTTTGTCTTACACTGGGAAACCAGGCAAGTTCATTGACCATTTCCGTACACTGCGTCGTCTGCAGCTAGCGTAAAGAGATAATCCAATTTGGATTTACTACCTTAAACACACTTAATTTCATTTTTGCTGCAGCCTGCGTGATGTCAGCAACCAAGATGGGTTTTAAATGAAGATGAACTGTGAGCAGTAAGTGTGCGAGACCTTACTCTGATTATGTATTTTATCAAAATTTATTGATATCACAATCAGAATGTTGCATTAGCCATTACTGCTTTTGTAAGTATTTGATATACTGATAATGAGTAAGCAAGAATCACGCATAAGAGCACGGTTTCTTAAAAAAAAAAGATGGCTTAAGACATAGCTTATGTTGAAAATGAGAAGACATTTCGGATGACAAAGTTTTTCAGTTTCTTTTTTAAAAACGGATGATGGAAATATTTCCCAACAAATAGAAGAAATTGCAGTGTTTTTACTTCTGATATAAGACTGATTTAGTTGACACACATATTGTAAAAGTGTAGATCTACTTTGACATTTCATTACTATTCAAATTAGACAGTGTTTTCTTCCTTCATAGAAGAGTTGTTTAAAGTGCACTTTCAATAAATGAATTTAAATTAAAATATCAGTTTATAAGATTGACACTCCCCATTATACCTGAAATAAAACTAGTTTTAAAATGCTAAAAAATTCCATGCATATTTATTAATTTATAAAGACTTGCATTACAATTTTCTAATGGTATTATTTCCAACAAAAACTGTCTGTAAACAATCCAATTTTGCCAATAGCCATAAATTCCACCACAATGATTTTAATAAAAAGAAAGGTAAACAATTGTTGTACATGGGCATTTTTATGTGGAACAAAATCACTGACATTAGGTATCATTTTGACCAAAACATATACACAAGCATACTACTTAAGCTTTTCAAGAAAGATTTGATAACGTTCATCTGAGTTTATTGGCATAATTAAAACATGGTATAATGTATTTTTATCATTTTGTGTTATATTTTCACAGCTAAGCAGTCTGTGAAGGGAGGTCTCCATGAGTACTGTAGTTGACATTTGCTATGTTAACCAGGTGACACTGCCACTCCACATTTAACCAAAGAACTGAACAGAAAGAAAGGCTGTGGATGGTAATTTGTTTTAAATCAAGTTGAAATGGACTCAATGTATAGCTTGAGATAAATAAAATCATTAATATTACAACACAACCTTACTTAATACCTAGGTTGCATCAATGGGTATTGTAAGTGTTGTTTTGAAAAAGAAAAAATGCCTTAGAATATTGTAATCAAACTTTTTACACATTTTGGTATAGAAATTATTTTTTTCAACTATAGACATAAGGGCAATATCAAGTCTCCTGGAAAGTTCTAGCCATGTAGTTGATAATATTTAATTGTAGATGGTCATTGCCTAAGTTTTATAAGTATATCTCCCCAGATATTAACTTATTACTGTTAATGCGTTATTCTTTGAATATTGAATATATTTAACTGCATTTTCTTGTGTCACAACTGCAAAAATATTTATTATTAGATTATTATTCTTCTGTTATACAGATTGTAAAAATCCAGGAATTGTCTTCATTAGTACTGAGTGCACCCAGTTTACAGAGGTTTCAGGCAAGGTTGTCCAGAGACGGAATAACAGATTTGAGGCATGCCCATCTAGATCAAAGATGAAGTGACTTCATTCTAGGATGACCTGATATTTTCTTGAGAAAGTGGCTGAAGTTTGCCATCCTGCAATGTGTCACATGTTACTAAATCTAAATATTGAATCAGACTGAACAAGAATGAAAAAGTTTATTTAACACAATGTGCTCACAAGTGTTGAAGACCACACGTCCTTTTGTAACAAACAGTTAATGAAATTGTTGTTGTTTTTGCACATTTCTCTGAATATAAAATAAATAGTTATGAAATAAATATATGTTTCAGAACAATAATATAAGATTGTGTGCAGGTGGTGTTTATTTAACAGATTGACATCAGCTCTTCTATGGAGTAAAGATATAGTTAACATTTTATTGTGACCATTTTGCTTTAATTAAAACAAAATATGAGTTAAAATTCGGTTACAGCACCTTTATTAAATAAAATGTACATACCATTTATATTAGAACTAGACATTCACATATTCAATCTCATTTTCCATCAATATGTAATGTTGTACTCTGTGTTTTATAACTAAATGCCATAACTTATTTGTCTTAAAGTGCCATGATATTAATTAATTGTATTTGATGATGCTTTAGTGTAAAATGCATAGAATATTGTTAATGTGTGTGTTGTTATTAACTATGTTTTGACATTGCATATAAGCATAAACCAAAGCATAATTAGCTTTATTTAAATCGCTTTCAGTGACATTTTGCATCTTTCCACTTTTTGAAAAGATAATGTTTGTTTTCATTAAGAAAAAGGTTCAATCTGGTAAAACATATAGAAGAAGTGATTCCTGTATTTTCTTTTTATTTCAATACTTTTTTTTAAAAATAGAGTTAATATAAAGACATAAAAATCTTTATTGTTATTTTTTTCTTTTCTGCATACCAACAGTAGCTATTCAATCAAAATAATCAAAAACATGTTTACATTATCCATCTACTGAAATACAGCATAAATATGTAAATTTCCTAATCAATATAATGTAGTAGTTGTTTATATGAAAGCTAATAAAGTGCATTTAAATGTTTTAAAAAATCTGCTATCTAAATGAAGTACTATGTTTTTAAAAGAATTGTGTTTTTGAAACAGCCAGAACTTAATTTTACCTAAACATCCCCCGAAGACCCAAAATCCCATGGGGTATCATGTTTCTATTCAAAGAATGGACACCACCCTACAAATTTTGGTGAATACCTTATATTAAAGGAGATATTATTTATTTCTGATCATTTTGAGACTGAATAAGGGTTACAAAATTATTTATATAATAATTTGTATTTAATAACAAATTGATCATTACAGCTTTTCGCTGGACCTAAACTTTTGTTTAAAGCCTGCTGAAATCGAAGTGCATACTAAAAAGGACAAATTATGGTATCAATTTCTCTTAACAAATCTGTTATGCAAAGAAGTATTGAATCCACAAACAAAAATATTTATAACAAAAGAAAAACATTACAAAATTATGAAAAAATATATCTTCAAATAGTTTCAACTCAATACTTGAGCAAAAATGACTCGTCAACATTCATCAGTGTTGAAATGCGTGATGTTGCCAAATAGATGTGTGATTTGTGACTTTCTGGTATATTAACACGTAAATAAAAGATAACTATAACATTAAAAAAGCATGAATTAAAGTTATGTATATATTATTGTAGAACTAACCTTTTCTCGCAAAGCCTGCCATTGTAATTTTAGAGAACATGTTTACATTCTTACATACACACTGTCTTGTCTGCTTTTTTTAAAGAGTGGAACTTATGATAACATATATAATTTCTGTTCATTGTTTATTTTAATGAGACAAAATAATTATTATCCACCAGGAGATATAGCCCTAAAAATCTCGATATAAAAGAAGCAATTTTACTGATAGTTAATTCACATCGTGCCTGTGTTTTGATACCTGGGTAGGCTCACTTTTCCCTCTCTTTTACAATTGATGACATTGCCCACTGCAGTATTCTATTTGTGTTGTGATATGCAACGCTGCTACAGAGAAGAACAATAAATGACATTCAGGGAGGACCTCATAGTGTAAGAAGGGAGGAGTGTAGCAGTCAGGGGCGTGCCAGGGCTTACGCACGTGCGTATAGTTGCTTCCAAAAATTGAAAAAAAACACCTTGAAAAAGCAAATAAAAATCGTACATAACCTGTGTTTGGCACTTGTTATTAGCTGTTTCATTTTTTAAATTAGAGTTCTTTAACCCTTTTCCAAATTCTACAAATACTTCTGCAATCCTACCCGACGTATTTCTGTCCCTTCCTGCTCGTTGAACTGTGACAGAGTTTCTCCCCAGAATGTATCTACGGCGTTCTTAGGAAAAAAAAATCCGGGGCAGGGTTAATGCCCCTGAACCCCCTCCCCAGAATAGTGCGTATAGTCAAAGGTCGCCTAGGCACGCCCCTAGCAGCTTCACAGATACAGCTATAGCTCAGTCCTTAGTATTAGGTAGATACAGCTATAGCTCAGTCCTTAGTATTATGTAGATACAGCTATAGCTCAGTCCTTAGTATTAGGTAGATACAGCTATAGCTCAGTCCTTAGTATTAGGTAGGTCTGATATTCGAAATCTGGTAAATGCTCACTTTACTCATAAACTATTACTTTTGAAAATGACCACATTGAAAAAGGTAAGCCATGGAGAGGCTCCAAATGTGCTCATTGATATTTCATGTATCAATGACTAAGTCTAAAGTTTATTGTATTCAAACAATAATTGCGCTTTCCCCGAATTAGGTAGCACCTATTGTCATATTAGCCTCTTCAATAATACAACAACGTGAACATAAAAAGCTCCTGTCAATAGATCTAGATCACTTAAACATTAAACGAAAAGCGAATAATGCCATATACTATAATGCATGAAGCATAAACATTGTTTTTCTACATAATGCTATAATAATACATAAATATATTGAGCTAAAGAAACGCACACTTACAGCAAACATATAGGGTAGTATCTGATATACTAAACTTTTTCCAAAGCCAGTTGGCAACACGGCCAGCGTATCTCTTCCCTCAAACAATGCCTGTAAAACTTCATTTTGTTGCGGCTTCAAAATTAAATGATCCAATTTTAATTTGCTCAGTGCAGCAGACACACAGTTGTCAAACGACTCCATTGTTTACGTTTTGTGCGAACTACATTTTAGGGATATTCTTCCGACTTCCGGCGAACAAAAAGATGGTGATTTCATTGATATTATTGCACCAGATACATCCGAGGGATGATTGTCCCGAGGACGGAATTACCCGAGGAGTTCCGATTGACAGCAGAGCAATCGTACATACTCGGCAATCTCCGGCAAGCTTCGGATATGTTCGGATTATGTAGAGGACGGAATTACCCGAGGAGTTCCGAGTGACAGCAGAGGTCGATATGTGAAACGGAAAACATTAAAATCATCGATTTAAGTTCTATTGTAAACAGATACACATTCGGAAGTCAGTTTTAATCAGATCTGTAAAAGATCTTTGTGAAACATAAAGGTATTGTGCAAAATTGTGACAGAAAATATTTTCACAGGTTTGTTGTTGTTGTTGTTTTGTTAAGAAAAACATGGAATATGACAATTTAAAAGCTAATATTTCAAAAACTAAAAGGTGAAAGTCTGTAATTATTTGTTATGTGATTGGTATATGTATATAGCAAATTTTGATGTGCATTTTATAAACATACCGGTATAATTAAAATATTTAGAAACTCTGAAAGTATGTGTATGTTTCTGTGTCAAGGAAATTTTCCGAGGGGTTACAGATGCCTCTTTCAGTGTAAAATCATCAAATGTTTGTACTTTAACAATATAAATGAGTTCTTTTTAATGTTTAGGGTAATGTTTATAAAGTTACACCACTGATGCTAAAATATATTATAGTTTTGAACCCCCGAATTAGACTTTTTAGCAATAACCACTTGTAAAAAATGGTCCTGGGACAAGGCGAGGGGGTCACCCTATTCAAATGTGATTTTATCCAAAACATGACTGTGAAATTCTTTCATATTTCATTTTTATATCTGATATATGATATTTATCACTATGGACATACTTAGTGTAGGATTCTTAATAGCTTCTTTTAGGCCCCTCTTACCTTAAGCCTGGAAAGGTTTCTGTAAAGCTGATATGTACAATGAATGAGAATAGTATTCAGATCTAGTGATACAATGGTTTATGTTCTTTTTTTTTCTTTTTTTTGTCAGTTTTGCTGTGTTTTCCAGGGGTGGATCTAGGATTTTACCGAGGTCATGTTTGGTTCAAATGTTATGTATGCAGGACAGGCATCTATAAACAACCTAACTATATGCTTAGTGTAATTTCAACCGGAACAGGCAATTCATTTATTATATAAACAGGATACACATTTGCTTATTGTGTGGTCCAGATGCTAACTCACACACCCCTCCCCCCACCACACACACACACACACTCGGAAACTGTTGGTTGCTAAAATGTTGAAGATGAATCCTGATCTGATACAAAGTTACCAGTTTTTTATAAGCTCTCCTGAGCACAAGGGGAGCGTTTGTGATACTGCTTCGTCCGTTGTCTGTCGTCAACATTTAGCTTGTGAACACACTACAGACCACAGTTTTTATCCAATCTTCATCAAACTTGGCCAGAATGTTTTGTCTGCATGAATTCTTGGTTGAGTTCATTATTGGGTCACCTGGGGTCAAAAAGTAGGACACTAGGTCAAATTTTAGGAAAAACTTGTGAACACACTAGAGGCCACATTTATAGCCCAATCTTCACCAAACTTGGTCAGAATGTTTGTCTGCATGTAATCTAGAAGGAGTTCGTAACTGGGTCACGTGGGGTCAAAAAGTAGGTCACTAGGTCAAATCTAAGAAAAAGCTTGTGAACACACTAGAGGCCACATTTATAGCCCAATCTTCATAAAACATGGTCAGAATGTTTGTCTGCATTAAATCTTGGATGAGTTCATTATTGGGTCACGTGGGATCAAAAAGTAGGTTACTAGGTCAAATCTGAGCAGAAGCTTGTGAACACACTAGAGGCCCCATTTATGGCCCAGTCTATACCAAACTTGATCAGAATGTTTGCCTGCATGAAATCTTGGATCAGTTCATAACTGGGTCATGTGGGGTCAATAAGTAGGTCACTAGGTCAAATTTTAGGAAAACCTTGTGAACACTCTAGAGACCACATTTATAGCACAATCTTCACCAAACGTGGTCAGAATGTTTGTCAGCATGTAATCTTGAAAGAGTTCGTAACTGGGTCAGGTAGGGTCAAAAGTAGGTCACTAGGTCAAATCTTTAAAAAAAGCTTGTGAACACACTAGGGGCCACATTTATAGCCCAATCTTCATCAAACTTGGTCAGAATGTTTGTCTGCATGAAATCTTAGAAGAGTTCATTATTGGGTCACGTGGGGTCAAAAAGTAGGTTACTAGGTCAAATCTGAGCAAAAGTTTGTGAATACACTAGAGGCCCCATTTATGGCCCAATCTACACCAAACTTAATCAGAATGTTTGCCTACATGAAATCTTGGATCAGTTCATAACTGGGTCATCTGGGGTCAATAAGTAGGTCACTTTGTGAACACACTAAAGACCATATTTAAAGGCATCTCAAAACCCTTATATAAGTGACCCCCCCCCCCATTTATTGCCCCACCCAGCATGTATTATTTTATTTTGAGTTTTTTTAGTATGTTGCCGTAAATTTAGGGGATCGTAAATTTAGGGGAGGAGGTCCCAAGATGCCCCTACCACTCCCTTCAATTTGCTACTGCAATTCCTACTAAACTACACTCTAGTGCTCAGGTTTTAAAGGCATCTCGAAAGGAATGTGGTATCCCACTGAGCCAGGCCCCGACCTGCTGTGACCAGACCTGCTAATTGCTGGTCACCACTGCAGGGAGTCTTAAGCCAACATAGTACTAATCTGTCACAGTAAAACCTCTAAGGGGTAATGCAAAACTAAATTACCTGCTAATATGGAAGTGACACAGTAGGCTAGTTTTACACAAAGCCATAAACATTACTGTTAGTGATAATGTGGGTTGTTTATTGTATGATCCCTTACATATTCTTTATTGCATTAATTACTAGGTGTCAATTTTGTAACTGCATGATTATGTATTTATTTTATAGCTAAATATCTGATTTTGAAAATACATAAGAGATACAAGTTTTAGTATTCAAAATGACTTAAAATGAGTCTGAAGGACATTATTCTGACAATGAATGACTTTTTAAATTGCTTTTATTAGAAACGTTTCGTTACATTTTACAAATCAAAATAAAATATAACTTAAAATGTTAAATGAGAACTAAAAAAATGAAATAACAAAATGTATAAGAAATAACAAAATCAACCAACAAAGTAAGAAAGAAAACAAATAAAGATTTATATATATATATATATATATATATATATATATATATATATATATATATATATATATATATATATATATATATATATATATATATATATATGATTGCGTAATTGGTATATTCACAACTGTTTCCTTTACAAACTGTGAATGACTATGTTCAACCCCCAGATATAGCATACATACACTTGGATCTTGAACAATACCTGTGCGACAGACACATCGTTACAGACTGTGGCAGCCTGGCTTATCAGTAAACAGATGCCCTCACATTTTGGGTGGGGCAATAAATGGGGGGGGGGGTCACTTATATAAGGGTTTTGAGATGCCTTTAACTACCAGGAACAATGCTAAGTAAATGTTGCCTTGATCATGTACTTACATCTCATCTGGTTTGGGGTTTGACATTGGGATCCTCCAACCCAGAGTCCATCGCCTTTACCATTTAAACAAAGCCGTTTAACCGACCACAATAGCTCAGGTGGTTGAGCGTCAGCTTGCGGATCTGGAGGTCGTGGGTTCAAACCCCGGCAGGGTCAAACCAAAGACTTTAAAGTTGGTAGTAGTGGCTTCCTTCCTAATGCTCGGGGCTAAGGGGACAGCATTTCGCCTGACCCGTCGGTGTCAGTAAAATGGACCGGCCGGGTTCAGTCCCTGGGAACCTCATAAGTGCCCCTGTGCTATAATGATAGAAATGTAGCTGCACAGTATCGGCAAAAATGCCGACAAATCCCAATCCCACACAAAAGCTGCTTATGTGGTGCTTTTGTACAATTTTATTACACAATATGTATAATATATCGATGTTATAATTATGTTGCCTATTGCAATAGTGTATACATACACTATCATTTGTAAAAAGTCCATCTTGCTGAAAAAAAAAACTCAACGAAAGAAGTACTAAATGTAGTAAACACATTGTATACATGTATATATGCACATACAGAAAACTATACTATATAAATATACCTACCAGTAGGCCTATGTACATTTAATTAAGTCAAGTCCTGAAAATACACAGGTGATAAATGGAATAGCTTAAAATTAGGGATGTAGTTCAAATCCTGATGTAATTGGATACTCATTATGGCTATTCGAGTCATATTCGTTACCTATATAATATGTATATATACATCGGGGGTTGTGGTATGTCACTCCGTTATATATTATTTAAACTTTGGATGCATATTACAATGCATTTTGAGAGCAAATGTAGCAATGTTACTTGCTATATCTTTAAATAACCCTGGTTTTTACTCAAAATAGTCAAATAAAACAATAAAAATAGAGCTGGTGATAAAATTGTTTACACATGTATCTTTTGTTCTCTGGCCGTCTGACTGGAGTGGGTCTAAATGTACGTGGCCACAAGTATATTGCCTAAATTTTATTGCTCTGTCCTTTTATTAAATTGATTGAGTTTTTATTGCTTAGGTTTATATGAAGAAGTAAACCTACAAGAAGTTATAGAACGTGTAAATGTTTTAATATTGGCAACTGGCATACTTTTGTTGAAAATACTACAATACCACAAGGAATTATTTGAAAGCGATGTCAATATGGTCTGATGCTAAATTTTATTTTGAAAATAATCAGCTATTCATGGTATAAAGTTTCGTTCTTACTCAGAAACATATAGGCCTAAGATCTAAATATAGCTCCGCAACGTCCTAGGGAATTTTTGATAAAAAATGTTTATGATGCAATTGAAACCCGGCTTTATGTGCGATTTCACATTTACATATTTAAAATGTAAACCTTACACTACTGGACATTTAGCATTGAATACGTTCTGTGTGGTTCTACCGTAAAAGTGTATGCTGATCAAGTTTCGTTATTGAAAGAGTTGTCAGTAATGAAGGTGTTGTTGAACTTAGGTACTTAACTAACCATTATGTTGATTGTGTCACAGTGAACTCAATTTATTCGCTGAACTTTGCACACATTGAATGCATGAAAGGACTGGAACACGTGACAGTTATTGTCACTGTATTGGTTCACGTCACCTTTTTTTACTCTCACTGCCATAGTTATGTTATATGAATTTCACCTTGTCTGTTCGTTGTGAATGTGGTTGATTATCAGGCGTGTATCTGGGCCATGTTTGAAGTAACGCACAATAACAAGGGACATAACCTTTGCAGTAATACTTTTGAATATATCCAGTTCTTTTCAAATGAATAACAGGTAAAATGCGGACATGCGGGGAACTTAACGCAAAATATGAACGACTAAAATTCTGACGTGTATATACTGTATAAGTTTAATCATTTTAAACCTTTTCAAATTGATTGGTTTGGTAAAAAGATTTTATAACATAGAAACTACGCAAATAAAATATATTATTCCTAACCCGGGTTAGGCATCAACTTTCTGAGTGTTTTTGGTACTTTTAGATTTTCGATTTATCGAACGGAGGTTACGCACGTGCGTAAAGTGCGTAATGGCAGAAACGCGCCTGTTGATTATGCTTTTATAGAAATAAATATTACCATTCAAAACCTCATGTAAGGGATAAATGCATTGCTGGGGCGCCAATGACCGAGCAGTTGGAGTCGCTGACTTGAATCTCCTCAGCTACTTACTGCGTGGGTTCGAGTCCCGGTCGAGTTGATAACTTTTATGCGGGGAGGTTTTCCTCCATCAATAATAAGCTGGACGTCGCCAACATGACCATAATTGCGTAAGTGCGATGTAACAAGACAAAATGCATTTTCGGACTACCTTTAATAACGTCTGTCACCGTTGGTTAACTCTGCGTACTAGATATGCTTATACTTTAGTAGTGTATGCATTTCGAGTAATTATTATATGCCATTGCTTATATTGCTAGTTACTTTTTTCATATTAGAAAAAGTAATAACCAAACACAGGTTGTCAAGAGTATTTCTCTTATCAAAGGATTATATTCTGGCTTGACGAGCTGGCTCTGATAAGGGAGCTTGTGGTTTATCGGATTTGTGTGCACGCCGATTTCGTAGATCAAGTTTAAACAAAGTCTGTCTGATAACTTGAACTGACAATACATCTTTTGCTGATATTTCCTTAATCCAGCAGCTATATAGTTTTATAACACTTGTACATTTAAGTAATTTTAAACTATTATAAAACTTTGTTTTAATATATTAATTGTCCGGACGGTTCTTTTAAATCCAAATATGTAATATACAACGTCCTGTACCGTATCTACAAAGTATGTCTGAGATAAAGTGGTTTCTCGACCCGGAAGTACAGTTGTATGCGATTTCTCTGAACCATTACTGACGTTTACACACTGTACCATGGAACTACGTTTATTGGAATTTTAAGATATATTGACATTTGAATTATTTCAAATTATGTTGTATTTCCAATTCATCAATTTAATCTGAGATAATTTGCCCCTTATCTCACCTGCAACCCTGAAGTAAAATTTTCTATTAAGTTCTATGAAATATAGCTCTTGTGCATTTGCAAATTTCTTTTTTCGAACTATTTTTAGTTAATTAAGGGCTTTGTTGTATGATCATATGATGGAATGTTTTGTACATAATGACTACCACTTAACCTTCTAAACATTAATCAACCGTACAAATAGTGACAGGTCCAGATCATTTATCTCTTGATAGGAGTTGGAGATCTCCCCTTAAATTGTTTTTTTCTCTCAAATAATCAAGTAAATCATTCTTACATGAAAAGGTCCTGTAAAATGCTGTTTATTAATGCCCTAGAACGGTGTGAACAGTAAAGCACAATTCCGTACTCACCATTGTAAAAAGGTATGTAGCTATTTTTTAACTAACAAACCCATGTATATCGTCAACAGGCCAATCCGCTTTGAGGTCCATGTCTATTTCAGGAGAAATTCCAACCATGATTTATATAGATTTTGAAAGAACTAACAGTTAGGGCGATTCATATCTTGATTTGTAACAATTGGTGATCAAAATCAACTCTCTTTAGACTAAAGTACGTGCCAAAGCTGGGATAAGATATTGTGACATGTATTTGATATAGGCAAACTGTCGGATACCATCTTTAATAACACAACATCTCTCGGCGTCATTCCATTTTTAGATTTTACATTTTGCTTTAATTTTAGTTGCATGCATAATATATGTTACCTTTAAGCCCGAGAACCCTAATATCATGGGTTAGAAAAGAAGCGTATGAAGATTTGGTTTGATACAGATTTATTAATAGGTTTTACAGGTAATGGTTAACCCGTCCGGACACAGTATGTTATGCTGATGTCGATTATGTATACACGTAAACACCGACCTTTAGCTAGCAATCCGATTTGTACATAGCTGTTTGATACAAGATCGTAATAGACCAAAATAAACCGGGAAATCACCAACAGGATCGATGTTTTATATGGTGCAGTCGACAATTTTATGACACTAGAACCTATGTCTAAGATTTTGTAAATATATTGGGGAATGGTTAACTAAGAAAGTAAGTTCAACCTACATTATTCTAAATGGTCAAGGAAACATCAACCTTATGTATAGATCATCTTCTAATCACTTTTGTTCGTTTATATACGGGGTGTGTATTTTTCACACTTCCTGTCCGTGATGAACACTTGATATAACGACACTTGATCGAGATGTAGCGTGAATTTGATTCCAAAACAGAACCTTTACTAACAACCAGCTATTTTTAGTTTCGACCCATGCTATGCTTGACTGACCAGATGTTTTGATAATGTGTTACTATTACTACATTACTAGTTCAACGATAAACTAGGTCTACTTTTCTAAGAGCGGTAAAAGAGTAAAAAGATAATTTGGAAAGACGGCGGGATGCTGGGAGAGGAATTCCATATCATACTTATCATACCGGTTTATATCAGTCTAAGCAAAGCACATATAGCTTACAATTATTATTGAAATAATGTATTTATGCAGACGCCTATGTGTTACTCGATCTTACCGCATTCGGCATCTTGGAAACTCCTATTTGTATACTAGGTCGATATTGTATACTTGTTAATTATGGCAGCGCTCCATTCTTTGGCATTGTGTCTTGTATACTGTTATTTGAGAACAGCTCCAGGCACAAAGGGGAGTCATATGTTTCATTATATATAACACGTGACTCAGCGGGTTGTCCTTTGACCTAGATATACATTTGTCTACCCAATATGCCAAAATAATAGCACCAAACGACGAGCCTCGCTCTGATTTCTCAAGTATACGGATCTTTATAAGCACTTTATAACTAGAATGTTCAAGAAGCAACTAGCAGTGTCGCCAGTGTGATGCAAGCTCCTCTTGATTCCCGCAACGCACAATGAACACTAATATTTCCCTGACTCATTATAAACCCACAGGCCCGGGAGGTGGGTGTTGATATTGTTGACAAAGCGTACGGTAGTTCTGATTATATGAAGTATACGAGTACACTTGTAACGGATACTGTTGACAGTTTTTACATTGAACTTTTTTATATTGTACCGTGAGTATAAAATAGTATCGAACTACAACTTTGATTTATGAATAACAAAAGAAAAAAGGCCCCGAATGGTTCATAATAACCAAAGTCCAAACTCAAAGAAATATATTTTAACGTATTTCATGTCACGGTCTTGTCATTTTTATATTATAGATTTTCTTCCAGCGGGCATTGTTATAAGACAATATATATATATAAATACACAACATCTCCAATTATTTTTAATCACTAACAGGACAATATGAGAACTAAATAGAGACTTCAATGTCCATTGGACAGTAAAATACCACGTGGCTGGATTAAAAGTAGGTGATTAATTTTCATAATTTAGTACGACTCATTATTTAGTACGACTACTGTCAACATAGTACACAATTATGGTCCTAGCGACTTGCAGCTGTCGTTGGCGGTGGAAGAAAGACCCACAGAACAATCTCTGGGCAGTTGGTTACAACCCGAAAACTTTTCTACATGACTGGGTCGCTGCAAAAGAACAAATATACAATGTATAAAACATACGATGTAATGAAGTTCCCGCCAATTATCGCAGTTACCCAGCAGTTGTTCCAACTTGTGTTCGACACAGGCCTAGTCCCTACTGTGTGGCGAAAAGCAATAATATGCCCCATCCAAAAAGACACAGACTCGGACAAACGGATACCTTTAAATTACAGGGGTATCAGCCTACTTTCATGTGTTAGCAAGCTGTACACCGCATTCCTCAACAAGAGACTGACGAAATATCTAGAGGGTGAAAACATACTGGCCGATGAACAGAATGGATTTAGAGCAAACCGTTCATGTGAAGACCATGTATTTACCTTAAGTAGCATCATACGCAACAACGATGACGTCTTCACGACGTTCATTGACCTGAGACGGTGTTTTGATGTCATAGATCGAGAGATGATGCTCTACAAACTACTACTCAATCACGTTGACGGCAAGTTCTACAACTCCGTACGAAATATTTATGCAAGTGCTACGTCCTGTGTACGGCTGAACGGATCCCTTACAGAATGGTTCGATTGCTCTGTCGGGGTCAAACAAGGCTGCACATTGTCGCCGACCTTGTTCGCGGTGTTCGCCAATGACTTGGTAGAAGAGATAAACAGTCTTGGTTGCGGCGTAACGGTTGGAGACAGAAAGATCGCTATCCTCATGTACGCCGACGACATTGCACTTATATCGAACAATGAAAGTGACCTTCAGAAGATGCTCGACGTTCTAAGTGAATGGTGCAGACGATGGCGTATTATTGTGAACACATCCAAATCAAAAAGTATGCACTTTAGAAAGGGAAGAAGAAAACGGACATTATTCCAGTTTAAGATCGGGGTTAGCGAACTTGAGATGGTTGACAATTACAAGTACTTGGGAGTAATCTTTAACGAAAAATGTGACTTCTCCCACACCTGCGATGTTCTTGCGAAAGGCGCAGGCAGGGCACTTGGCAGCATCATAAGCAAAATTCACGACCTAAAAGATTTCAGTTTTAAATCATATGAAACGCTTTATAGCGCCTGTGTCTTGCCAGTAATGGACTACTGCAGCAGTGTATGGGGGTATAAACAGTTCTCTCAGACGGACAACGTGCAAAACCGGGCAATGCGATACATCCTAGGCCTACACAGATTCGCGCCGGTTGCAGCCATGGCCGGTGACACAGGTTGGCTACCGACAAGATATCGACGTTGGATTTCTATTCTGCGCCTGTGGAACAGACTATTGTGCATGGACCATGATCGCGTCTGCTACAAAACATTTGAAACAGACTATAATCGCTGTATAAATAACTGGTCAAGCGAGGTAAAGGACATCATGACACAAATAGGCTTGAATGACTTGTTTAACACTAAGCAAATAGTTAATCTGTCTGCAGCGAAACAATCCATCATCGATTTTTATAACGCCTTGTGGAAACAGGACATTAAGAAAAAGCCAAAATTAAGGACATATTGTACATATAAAGACTCATTTTCACAGGAACCCTACCTTTCTATGGACATATCCAAATACCAACGATCATTACTCGTTCAACTCAGGACTGGTATTCTTCCATTGCGAATAGAGACAGGAAGATTTCAAGGCGAGAATGAAAATATAAGACTGTGCAACTTTTGCGACCTACAAACTATAGAGAATGAAATTCACTTCGTGTTGCAATGCCCTAAATACAATGACCTGAGACAACACATCTTTGGTGATACGCTGCGAGAAACTGACTTTAATAGCATGTCACTAAATGAACAGTTAAGTTTTATTATGAACAATAAAGTGAGGCAATTATCGAAATATATCCAGGCTGCATACTTAAGAAGAAGAAGTATTTTGTATAACTAAATGATATCCACGTAATCTTTTATGAATACCCAGAGTTATGTTTTGTTTGTCATTTTAACGATAATATATTAACGTAAATATTTGTTTAACTTAATTATCCAGGTAAAATCATGTAAATATTGCGCACATTAGTTACACAATTTTTTTCCATGAACTTTGTTTACATTCATTTTTGCTAAAACAGATCTTAAATTTCGCTTTCGTAATAAGACAACTTTAGCATTAGAACTAGTCATTTATTAATGTGTTATGTTTCTGTTCCCTATCATCTTTTGTGATCTTATCAGCTAAAAGTACAGAGGTAAAGACTTGTTCTACATGATTATAAGTTAATATTGTTGAGATATTAAAATTACGCTTTCCAATGATCATGTGAGGAATAGTTGATAGGATTTTTCCAAACAAAATCCCGAATCGCAAAACGGAACTATACTATTTGTACATGGTCAAATGTAAACATGTTTTATAAATTTTAAGCAATCAAGCTTATGTATCGTTTCATTTTTACGTTAAATGTTAACATACCATCATGTGACAATATGTAAATAATTTGAAATGTATTTGTTACTTTGATAAGAAAAAATGTTTAGGTGACTTATAGGCCCGGTGGGCCGGGTGTAAACCTACAGTACTATTATTATGTATTTATTTCATGTTTGATGTACACAAGTCACGTTAATAAACAATTACTTACTTACTTACTTATACACGTTAAACTCAAGTCTCTTACTCCCCACGATATCAGAATAAATTGCTTTTTATATCGATTGACATTATCGGTTACATAGAAAATGTACATTAGTTTGGGATTTCCAGATGTTGAAAACCGTGCGGCAACATGTGGCGGCAATATGTGAATCTAATCATACAAAAAAGGATCAGCAGTGACAATTTCAACAGTATATTGTTTTTATCAAAGTTTCTTTTTGTGGAAAACTGGAAAAACGTGATCTCAGGAAAAAAAAAATCATGAATGCTGTGATGAGACTAACATACAGACATTACTGGTTTGTGTTGATACTAGTAAGTAAAACGTATAGTCCGTATTGATAGAAGACACTGATTTACCTCGCCCAATCATATTTGAAGAGTTCAGTAAAATTAAACCGACCGTTCGAATGTAATTTACTCTATTCGGCTGGTAAAATAGGCGTTTATTGTAGAGCTACCCCACAATACGGGCCTCTGTTACAGCGTCAATAGAGCGTGGTTCTGTTGGGTTTTCATTGAGGCTTAAAATAGAACACCGACTCTTTCTCGATCCCTCTCTGGTGTTGTGGCCAGTAGTGGCTCAGAGCTATTGACTACGGCAAGTCGACATAAAATTATTGTGTATTGGTGTAAAACAGACACCAAACCAACGTTCAAATAAAGGCATAAAGGACAATTCAATAATATTTGAATAGGTAGAGGATGCTTATTCTAGGTGAAGCTGAGTCGACTGTTTGCATCTGGATAACAAAACAGTAAAGCGATTGTGATACAGTGATATCGTTGATACTTGTAGAGGCACGATAAAACGGAAAAGGACAAACGTAAGGTAAGGCAAGGTCATTAACAACAGAATACCTGGCTTGGTTGTTCACCTAGCGCATTGAATCTGTCATATGTTATACACACATGTACAGACACTGAGGTAGACACATACAAATGTAACAACGACTCACCTCACGTTTAATTGCGATGCAAATATGACTCGTTATTGTACTCATTTTAAAAACCAATTACACACTTTTATATATTATATACTGTGGTTAGCATGTTATTAATTTGTTGCGAGACGCATTTTACCACGAACCTTCAAAGGATACTCCGGACAAAAATATTGCCTTCATCATAGTGTAAGGTTAATATAATTGTATATATGCAAATTAATTAGACTCGATAAACTGTGTACAATATCCAACTGATAATACGGGGACAGAAAATGCATTCTATTATCTCGCAAGCAAGGCGTTTAGCTGCAAATCGATGTCACTACATCGTCTCTTGTCGTCCTCATAATCTGCTATAAAACATCATTTATCACAACACGTACACGATGTTGTACGCGATCGAAGTTGCGGTATTTATATAGCTATTAGTGTTCATCTTTTATTTTCTAATCCGTTAATAAATGTTGGTGTTCATATGAATCGTTTAAATGAAATAATGCTAAAATGCACCATGAGTAAGTTGTATAACGCTGGTCAAGAACTTTTGGATAAGTTCTAAACCATATTAGATAGTGACCGATACACTCCCTTCTTCAGAGCAGCGGATTTGATTCTCAGTATGTACTAATGCCAACCGGACTAATTTACCCTGTGTAACTTAGTGTGTACTGATGTCCCCTGGACTTGCTTTCCCTGTGTAACTTAATGTGTACTGATGTCCCCTGGACTTGCTTACCCTTTGTAACTAAGTGTGTACTGATGTTCCTTTGACTAGTTTACCCATGTAACTCAGTGTGTACAGGTGTCCCCTGGAATTGTTTACCCTGTGTAACTTAGTGTATACGGATGTTCCTTGAAATAGTTTACCCTGTGTAACTTAGTGTGTACTGATGTCCCCTGGACTTGCTTACCCTGTGTAACTAAATGTGTACGGATGTTCCTTTGACTAGTTTACCCTGTGTAACTTAGTGTGAACGGATGTTCCTTTGACTAGTTTACCCTGTGTAACTTAGTGTGAACGGATGTTCCTTTGACTAGTTTACCCATGTAACTTAGTGTGTACGGGTGTCCCCTGGAATTGTTTACCCTGTGTAACTTAGTGTGAACGGATGTTCCTTTGACTAGTTTACCCTGTGTAACTAAGTGTGTACGGATGTTCCTTTGACTAGTTTACCCTGTGTAACTTAGTGTGTACAAATGCCGCCCCCCGGGGACATCCAGGGGACATCCATACACATTAAGTTACACAGGGTACACTAGTCCAGGGCACATCCATACACATTAAGTTACACAGGGTACACTAGTCCAGGGGACATCCATACACATTAAGTTACACAGGGTACACTAGTCCCGGGGACATCCGTACACACTAAGTTACACAGGGTAAAGTAGTCCGGGGGACATTCGTACACACTAAGGTACACAGGGTAAACTAGTCCAAGGAACATTCGTACACACTAAATTCACAGATTAAACAAGTCCGGGGGCATCCGTACACACTAAGTTACACAGGGTAAACTAGTCCGGGGGGGGGGGGGGGGGCATCCGTACACACTAAGTTACACAGGGTAAACTATTCCAGGGGACACCCGTACACATTAAGTAACACAGGGTAAACTAGTCCAGGGGACATCCGTACACACTAAGTTACACAGGGTAAACTAGTCCCGGGGACATCCGTATACACTAAGTTACACAGGGTAAACTAGTCCGGGGGTGGGGGGGGGGGGGGGCATCCGTACACAGTAAGTTACACAGGGTAAACTATTCCAAGGAATACCCGTATACACTAAGTTACACAGGGTAAACAATTCCAGGGGACACATGTTCCTTTGACTAGTTTACCCTGTGTAACTAAGTGTGTACTGATGTTCCTTTGAGTAGTTTACCCTGTGTAACTTAGTGTGTATGGATGTCCCCTGGACTAGTTTACCCTGTGTAACATAATGTGTATGGAAGTCCCCTGGACTAGTTTACCCTGTGTAACTTAGTGTGTACGGATGTCCCCCGGACTAGTTTATCCTGTGTAACTTAGTGTGTATGGATGTCCCCCGGACTAGTTTATCCTGTGTAACTTAGTGTGTGCGGATGTCCCCGGGACTAGTTTACCCTGTGTAACTTAATGTGTATGGATGTCCCCTGGACTAGTTTACCCTGTGTAACTTAGTGTGTATGGATGTCCCCTGGACTAGTTTACCCTGTGTAACTTAATGTGTATGGATGTCCCCTGGACTAGTTTATCCTGTGTAACTTAGTGTGTATGGATGTCCCCTGGACTAGTTTACCCTGTGTAACTTAATGTGTATGGATGTCCCCCGGACTAGTTTATCCTGTATAACTTAGTGTGTGCGGATGTCCCCGGGACTAGTTTACCCTGTGTTACTTTGTGTGTACGGATGTCTCCGGGACTAGTTTACCCTGTGTTACTTAGTGTTTACGGATGTCCCCGGGACTAGTTTACCCTGTGTTACTTAGTGTGTACTGATGTCCCCTGGACTTGCTTTCCCTGTGTAACTTAATGTGTACTGATGTCCCCTGGACTTGCTTACCCTTTGTAACTAAGTGTGTACTGATGTTCCTTTGACTAGTTTACCCATGTAACTCAGTGTGTACAGGTGTCCCCTGGAATTGTTTACCCTGTGTAACTTAGTGTATACGGATGTTCCTTGAAATAGTTTACCCTGTGTAACTTAGTGTGTACTGATGTCCCCTGGACTTGCTTACCCTGTGTAACTAAATGTGTACGGATGTTCCTTTGACTAGTTTACCCTGTGTAACTTAGTGTGAACGGATGTTCCTTTGACTAGTTTACCCTGTGTAACTTAGTGTGAACGGATGTTCCTTTGACTAGTTTACCCATGTAACTTAGTGTGTACGGGTGTCCCCTGGAATTGTTTACCCTGTGTAACTTAGTGTGAACGGATGTTCCTTTGACTAGTTTACCCTGTGTAACTAAGTGTGTACGGATGTTCCTTTGACTAGTTTACCCTGTGTAACTTAGTGTGTACAAATGCCGCCCCCCGGGGACATCCAGGGGACATCCATACACATTAAGTTACACAGGGTACACTAGTCCAGGGCACATCCATACACATTAAGTTACACAGGGTACACTAGTCCAGGGGACATCCATACACATTAAGTTACACAGGGTACACTAGTCCCGGGGACATCCGTACACACTAAGTTACACAGGGTAAAGTAGTCCGGGGGACATTCGTACACACTAAGGTACACAGGGTAAACTAGTCCAAGGAACATTCGTACACACTAAATTCACAGATTAAACAAGTCCGGGGGCATCCGTACACACTAAGTTACACAGGGTAAACTAGTCCGGGGGGGGGGGGGCATCCGTACACACTAAGTTACACAGGGTAAACTATTCCAGGGGACACCCGTACACATTAAGTAACACAGGGTAAACTAGTCCAGGGGACATCCGTACACACTAAGTTACACAGGGTAAACTAGTCCCGGGGACATCCGTATACACTAAGTTACACAGGGTAAACTAGTCCGGGGGTGGGGGGGGGGGGGGGGGGGGCATCCGTACACAGTAAGTTACACAGGGTAAACTATTCCAAGGAATACCCGTATACACTAAGTTACACAGGGTAAACAATTCCAGGGGACACATGTTCCTTTGACTAGTTTACCCTGTGTAACTAAGTGTGTACTGATGTTCCTTTGAGTAGTTTACCCTGTGTAACTTAGTGTGTATGGATGTCCCCTGGACTAGTTTACCCTGTGTAACATAATGTGTATGGAAGTCCCCTGGACTAGTTTACCCTGTGTAACTTAGTGTGTACGGATGTCCCCCGGACTAGTTTATCCTGTGTAACTTAGTGTGTATGGATGTCCCCCGGACTAGTTTATCCTGTGTAACTTAGTGTGTGCGGATGTCCCCGGGACTAGTTTACCCTGTGTAACTTAATGTGTATGGATGTCCCCTGGACTAGTTTACCCTGTGTAACTTAGTGTGTATGGATGTCCCCTGGACTAGTTTACCCTGTGTAACTTAATGTGTATGGATGTCCCCTGGACTAGTTTATCCTGTGTAACTTAGTGTGTATGGATGTCCCCTGGACTAGTTTACCCTGTGTAACTTAATGTGTATGGATGTCCCCCGGACTAGTTTATCCTGTATAACTTAGTGTGTGCGGATGTCCCCGGGACTAGTTTACCCTGTGTTACTTTGTGTGTACGGATGTCTCCGGGACTAGTTTACCCTGTGTTACTTAGTGTTTACGGATGTCCCCGGGACTAGTTTACCCTGTGTTACTTAGTGTGTACGGATGTCCCCGGGACTAGTTCACCCTGTGTAGCCTATTTTGTACGGATGCCCCCCACCCCTCGCCCCCTCCCCCTTCCGGACTAGTTTATCCTGTCTGCCACTCCATACGACTAGGGTGAACAGTAATTGAATGCTTGATATATTATCTATGGCAATATTCATCTGTCTCCTTAAAACGTTAACCATATTTAAAGGTGGTATCCGACAATTTGAGTCAGATTCTTTTCTGAAACATACGTAAACATTGTTGTTACCTGAAACGATCTCACAAAATGCTGTTTTTGATGTCTTACATTCAGTTAAATGCAGCATAACACCCCACTCGTTATTTCAAATGTTGACTTTCCTATCTGAGTCACACTGCAGTTTGCTTTTTTAAACTAAGAAAATCTTGTGAGCATTTACATTAGAGAGTTCGGTATTTATTTTAGACAGTAAGTCACACATTTATAGATTTTACAAGTACTGTCAAACCGGGAAGTCAGTGTCATCTTTAGATACCCTAAGGCATGAGAGTATGCAGAAGTTATACTAAATTTCGCTAAAACAGTGGTAAGATCTTGTTAATTGTATTTGATATAGGCAAACCGTCGGAATCTCTAGAATATTTTATATCATTCTCTGGCAGGTATCAGAATCAGGATGGAAGTGTGCGACAATTGTGAACAGGAGCAGCCATTCAACAACTGTCCCCAGTGTCATGAGAACTTGTGCGAAGAATGTTCCGAGATTCACAAGAAAGTCAGAAAAACAAAGGACCACACATTACTGCCTCTGCAAGCGTTGTCACAGGAGTCCTGTGACGAAGTAAAGAATGTCGAGAAATTACAGAAAATTAAAAAAATCGCAGACGAACATGAGCAAGAATTGTTAAAAAGAAAGGAGACACTAGATACTAACCAGGATAGAATTATTAGAGTGATACAGGAGCATTTTGACAAAGTTGTCCAAAAGGTTATTAAAAGGAAAGATAAACTTATCGCTGAGGTTAGAGACATCACTTCAAAACGAGAAAACACAATTCAGGAAGCAATAAAGGACCTAAGGGGCTGTCAAACAAGGGCAAAACAACTTATAGAGGGGGGAGATCATAGAACGTCAATGCGCGAAATTGACACATTAATGAAGAAAGCTAGCATAGATATTGACGATATGGTGCCTCAGTCTGACAACATTGTGCTATGGGGAAGCTCTCCCGAGGACGATCTAGACAAGATGGTGGACGCAATAGGGCATATTCAGCATGGGTTTCCGGGTAAGTAAACAAATTCATAAAGAATTGTCTGCAGTATTACCATATTAGAATGTTTGGATAATTTTTGGTAGTGTTCTTTCGAAATGTTTAACTCATAGCGTGCTAAGCGCAAAACGATAAGGTTTAGCTATTGGCAAATCGTGTAGATTTAGATCAGCCATCTCCTAATTGTCTGATTAGGATCTGTACTATTTTTTTGAAAGCATAAATCAATAGGTTTGGCATCCTTTGCTTGTAGCTATTAACAGCTGTCTAAGAATAGAGTGTAATGGTCAAATATAGCAGGCTAGGGGTTCCCTTTTCCCCTGGTAAGATTTTGCTCTCAGTACTACCGCCTTTCACACGTTTTTATGTTTTATATTCTCAACGTAGTGAACCCTTAGACGAGCGGTTAGAGGCACCGCATTGAAACTCACCACCGCTTGGACTTCGGGGCAAAGACTAGTGCGCGTGCGCGTGTATGTTCTTTCAGCTGATCTGCGATGTGCTGATCTGCGATGTATCTGGGGTCTTTGTGCAATCATAATAATGTACGTCCTCATAATGGCTGTGAATGTGTCTCTATATTGATTAAAAAAAAGAAAACTTAGGACGCTAGAAGTGAATATGTAAAATGTCCATTACTTTGTAGCAATGCGGTAAAATAGTGTCATTTTGATCTCGTTAGTCGTTGGTTGAAGGTATGATTATGCCGCCCGACCGTAACGTACAGGTGTATACATAGATTTTCTGTAAGACAACAGTTAGTTCATATGATAGAACGAATTAATCAGGCTACAATAAACTACAGTATAGGTACGAGAGCTGTCTAGTCAGGATCTACACTGTTTGCTACCCTGTCTCTAGCGCAATGTCTTGTAACACGTGTATACATGTTAAGTGTATGACTTTATTAGTAAAGGTTGAAGGTCAAATGACGTACACCATCTCGTTTCATTTAATACTGAACCAGGAGATATTTTTTCAGACAAACCTGAACCAGACTTCCTAGAAATGGAACCGCCCCTCTCCCCTAAAATTCCCGGACTATAAATTTATTCACGCTATAGAATAGCACGTTGGAACGTGCAAATACTTATTTCTTATTTATAAACATATTATTACCAATGAAATACAATATTTAATAGTAAAACACAAATAGATCTAGTTGTGGGTTCAGTTCAGGTAAGCATGAAATTTGGATAGCAACGTTTTAACGCTCTGATGCTACTGTTCTGTTACCGTGACATCAAATCATTGACAGTTATGCAAAGAAATATCCTCCGCGAATGCTTCTCATGGACCTGTTGTGAAAACAAAAATAAGACTAGACTTTGTTCGTATAGTATCGAAATATTGAACATTCAAAACGGTCATGAAAATATAGCAAAAGAAGTTATGAAAGTATGAAAATCAATATGATTTTAGCAAGCATTTATCAATGTTGGTAGCTCTGATTGAGCTTGTCCAGATATCCTGGATCCGACACTGCGTCCGTCTTGTGTCTTGGGTCGTGTGGCATCAACAATTGACTACATTTTTATCAAATCTTCACCAATCTTGGTCAGACTGTTTGCCTGCATGATGTCCTGGACGGGTTCCTAACAGTGTCACATGGGGTGAAATGGTTAAATTGGTCAAATCCTGACAAGAAAAAAACAACGTTGTGAACATCTGAAGGCCGCATTTACGGCCAGTCTTCACCATACTTTATCAGAAGGGTTGTTTGTGTGAAATTTTGGATGATTTCATTACTAAATTATTAATCAGAATGTTTGCATGAAATCTTCATTTCGTAACTGGTTCACACTAGTTCAAAAATAGGTCACTAGGTCAATTCCTAGGAAAACATTGTGAACATCATATAGGCCACATTTAATGCATAATCTTGGTCAGACCAAAAGAAAGTGACTGTCAAATCATAGAAAAAAGTTGTGAACTCCCAAAAGGCCACATTTATGACCCAATCTTAACCAAAATGTGAATGTTTGCATAAAATCTTGTAACTGAGCCACGTGGGGTCAAAATGTATGCCACTAGGTCATATACTTGTGAACAGGCTAAGTGCCACTTTTATGGTCCAATATTCACCTAATCTAGTCAGAATGTTTATCTCTATGAAATCTTGAAGGGGTGTGTAACTGGATCACGATAGGTCAATGAGTAGGTTACTAGGTAAAATTCTTAAAAAGAAACGTTGTGAACTCCCTAGGGGCCAAATGTGTGTCAATCTTCACCAAACTTGATCAGAATGTTTGCCTGCATGAAATATTAGATGGATTCATAACTGCATCACGTGAGTTCAAAAAGTTGGCCACTAGATCAAATTTTAGGAAAACAATTAGAAGACCCTAGAGGCCACGTGAATGGCTTAATCTTCAACATACCTGGTCAGAATGTATGTCTGCATGAAATCTTGAATGAGTTCATATATGGGTCACGTGGGGCCAAAAGTGGGTCATAAGGTAAAAAATCACAAAGAAAAGAAACGTTGGGAACACCCTAGAGGCCAAACACACCCACACTCCGACACAGTCGATGGTGGGTGTGCGGTCCCAAACAACCTTTTTTTCATCACCAAAGCTTTTTTCAGGGCTTTTTTTTTATTGTCTTCTTGTTGCGTTTGCAAATGCCGTAAAGGTGACTTAGACATTTTCGGTCATGCGTCATTTTATCCCTCTAAGCATCAAGTCGGCGACTAACCGCTGGGCCATGGGCATCCCTGTACATGTTTACAAAGAATTCATAAGGTGGTTTGATTTGCAATATCCGTCGATGTTTATGTTACTTTTAACCTTACATGTCTGCATATAAACAAGGAAATCCGTAGTAACTCCATTCAACAATACGCATTGGTAGTGGCTGCATCGTTATCTTCTCAAAGCACATACCGAACATATATGTATATACAGCAGTACTGTGAAACTTCAGCATGTAAACTTAACGACATTTTCTCTACCACATAGTAATCATTTTGTCCATCTTGCAGATCCTCGCACACCTGTAAGAAGTCTGTCGGCTGACGGTAAGACTCAACCTGCTCACGTCATGACCGTGTTCAAGGATCCTTCATTTGACGACGAGTCTGCGCCCGAAGGTCACTGCCGTCCCGAGCTGGCATCTGTGTCTCAGAATCCTCAAACGATGAGTTTTAACCACAGCATTATACCTGAAACGTTTGTCATCAATGACGTACACCCACATGCATCTGGACATGGCCTTGTTCCCACGACTACGGAACACAGCCAAACACGGACCAAGCTCTACGCCAGTTTTCAAGTTTTAGCAGTTTTGGATAAACGTTTGTCGACAAATAACCTTGGGCATTGTAAAGTGGAAATTCACACCAATCCATCAGGCGATGCTTCCACTGGCGGATGTGTGAAAGGGCGTACAGTTGTGTATGCCCACACACCAGAGGAGGCTACACTGTGCCTACGGTTGCTTCAAGAACTTATTTTTGAAGAAAATATCAAGATCCCTGATGCGTCTTTGTTTCTCTTCGAGTCGGACAAGTGGCAAGTACTGAGCAGAACTCTAGAACAGGAATATCCATCACAGGTAGTCGAATTATTTTGTCACCATGTACTGTATTATTTTAGATTTTATATGCACATAGCGTCCTTGGCCAACCATTCTGTATTATTTGCCTTCGCATCCCACGTGGGTTTGCGTGAAAGTCTTGTTAGTGGGAAAACGCTCGGACCTCCTCGATTGTGAATGATGCATTACGCTCGGTGTATTGAGTGAGCTGTCATTATGCCTGTGCTTAAATCCAATAACCACACAGTCATGCATCGAGACACGCAACATGACTGCTTCCAATTTTAAAGGTGGTTGAATGATCTACTTTCAGGGACGGATTTTACAGTTGGTTTTAGAACACGCTCGAGTTATGCCGGAGACGTTTTGTGTGCTGTCTTAAGTCATGCGAACGCAATGTTTTCTATTGATAACTATCATTTCACAATATATTTGCTTGTTTGTTTGTTTCAAGTTTATTGTCACACCAATAGAATTTCGGTTATTTAAAAACAGTGTCCACTTGAAGCAGACATACTGCTGCCTTCAGTGTTTAAAGCAAAGCTTGAACGTCTGACGCGATACCACATCCAGTCTCATTGTCACGGCACTCGTATAACTACCCACTTTTAGCATTAGCAAGGAGTGTTAGCAAATAGCCGGGAAGATAAACAACTACCATTTTAACAAATAATTATGGGAGTGGCTTGAATTGACAAAGAACATTCACTTTCAGTACACATTCAGTCTGCCAGTGGTTTATTGTAATGGTAAATCGGACCGAGTCAATACATGTAATAATAATTATAACACGTTTGTTCCTGATGTTTATATGACTTAAACGGCACGTTAAGTGTGTGCTGATTTGGTTTAAATACAAACTTTAAATTAATGCAACATATATCGACTAATGTCAAACGAAATTAAATTTTTGATAATTCATCCCGTATCGAATACATATTTAAAGAATGTTATACAAGATGACGGTTATCTATTCCGAATGATATCATATGCTTTTCGCTTATGTTTTTATTGTTTCAGATTACATTTATTTATTTTTATGTACGATTTTTGTATGTGTAATATTTCGCAAAATTGAAATGGTGTCATACTTTGTTGCAGGTCGCATTCGAAATAGACCACGCTATGAAGGCGGTCGTGTGTCTGTCAATCAATAAAGCCTACCTGCTTCATACTGTTGAAGCGGTCAGAAAGTTCATCAGCGACAACAGGACTAACACAATCAAGATGTTTTACGACGAACGACTTGTCCGACGCCTTGAGAATAAGTCGAATGAAATCAAGGGGCTATTAAAATCGTATTCCCAGTACTTGGTGTCTGTTACATTCAGTACATCTGCTAGTAGTAGTACAGAAAGTTCTACTGATAAAAGCGAATCATATGTATCAGTGACTGGCATTGGGTCTGGATTGGCAGAGGTTATCCGTAGCATTAACAAGATGGCACAGAAGTGTGGCGAGTCGTCATGCGAGGACGAAGACAGGTTTGACGATACGGCTGACGCGGACCGCGATGAGCTCACAAGACACCAGGAGCCTTTACCTGTCAACTTACAGATGACAATGGCCGAAACAGCTACCAAGGTGCAATGTATGTGTACCCCGGCGGTCCCGCATGTCCTGTACATCATGCAGGGAGACATTTTGACGATTCCGGCCGAGGGACTTGTAAACCCCGCAGACCCGAGACTCAAACACGACGGAGGGTTGGCGAAGACTATTTTGGCAAAAGGTATTGATGCTTTAAAAGTTTAAACGGAATTACTTTACATGTTTATCATTATCATATATATATATGTTTATGCATGTATAACATCAACCCTAACAGTCTCTCACACAAAAATGAAGTTCGGACATTGGCCATGTAAAGGTGGTATCCAACATCTTGCCTATATTGAATACATGAAACAACATCTTACCCTTGTTCTGGGGGAATATAGGCATTATTTCTGCATACACTCATAGTTTAGTCTAAGTTATGGTCGATCTTGAATGCTACCTTTATTGTACACATTGTGAGAGAATTACTCTAAATGTTCGATATTTCCAAATCTATAAATAAGCATGATTGCGGTCTCTGCTAAATATAGAGATGGGCGTCATGGTGGTCTAACCGGATGGCGATATAACGTGAGCTGAAAAATAAGTTGTCACGTGGCTTTATTTAATATCTATCTCTGCAGCACGGCTCTGATAGGAAATACCTGTTTGCAATGACAAGTGCGGATTTGTGCTCCTTTTTTTCACGCAGATCTAGGGCATATAAGCAGCACTTTGCAAGATGTTTTAAAGTCAACAATAACTTACTTGATTATTTGAGACAAAAAATATTCAGTTCGAACTATTGAATACCACCTTTAAAAGAATTTTGGTCAGACATTCTTAAAATATGAATTGCTTTTGAGCTCTATGTAAATATTGCCGTTTGCGAACATTACTACATGGACTAGGTAGGTCAGAACCTAGCAAAAAGAACCATTTTATGTCACTGATTGTCTTAGTGAATGTTGGAAATGACCTTACCGACATTTAAGAAAATGAACAGGTATACATGCTTTCTGTTTTAGAGTATTGGGGGGGGGGGATGGAGTTGGGTCTGTTATTGCTTTGAATGTTACAAACAATGTTAAGTTACCGTTACTAGAAGATATGTCCTGTGTAGAACATGTTGAAATCGGTCACGTCACTGTCAACGATGTCATGCTCTGTATTCGGATAAATGTATAGTATATGACGACACTTTGAACTGAAGTGAATAAAGAAAATGTTACTAGTAAATAGCTGTATTCTTCCAGGTGGCAGGTCCATACAAGAAGAGTGCACAGATCATGTTACTCGCCAGGGAGAAGTACAACCAGGACATGTCTTTGTTTCAAAGGCTGGGAATTTAATCTACAAGAATATCTTCCACGCTTCCGGTCGCAAATGGAATGGCGGAAACCAGAACGAGGCTGCCGTTTTGGGAGACACCATTCGGAATCTCTTCGCTGCCGCTGCTAAGAACGGTGTTACGTCACTGGCTATGCCGGCGATTGGCACCGGGTCGTTTAAATACCCTGTCAAGGTAACCGCAGAGACAATTCTTGACACGATCAAGACTTTATGGGCGGAAACTCCGACGTGCTGTGTCAGGGAAGTGTACCTGTGCGATTTTTCCGAGGATGCCGTTCGTGCTTTTGTCGACACCTTAACTGGCGTGTTTAAAGACTGCGATATAGTCACATCGGCACAAAACCGTCAAGTTATGCTGCTGTTTTAGAATCTTGGGTTGCATAGCCACCCTCATACGGTAGTGTTTGTCCTGGACAGAAGCTTGGATGTGTTTCGTTTGGAAGCCATATATATTTTTGGTATAAATTTTATTTGTTTTACTGTCACAATTTGTAATTGGTGTTGACACTTGAATTAATAGTTTGTTGGGTTTCAGTCGATATATTGCCAACTGAGACCGTTATCTAGAAGTGATAGGTGATGTGTCAAGAACTACGTTATTGCCTTGGATTAATGTTCCTCTTTACATCATCACCTTACTCATACTCTGACTTCAATGTGATTTTATGTTGAAGCCTGTGTTCAGTACGTACAAGTGCTTATTGTTCTTGGTGTGTATGTTCATATACTCGGGACTATTCAATGATATTATCTGTATTTTCTCTATGAGATTAATGTTTATTTTGCCAGTAAAACCTTAAAGTTATTGTAGTAAACGGTCATCTTAGTAACCGGTATTATGCTTAGAGCCCTTTTCGATTAAATAAAGTAGCGAGTGTACGGTAAAGGATACTTGTATTTTGAGGTCCTGTCTTACCGATTGTTATCAGTTGTCAGTGTTTAAAACCCACACTCAAATCCGAGCACATTGTGATTTAATCCGAGAACAAACCGTAACTGCATGACGTGTCAATGGGCATGTTTTAGAATCCAAAAATAAGAAAGAAAATTCTTTTCGCTTGACAATCGTGGAAACATATCATATCTGTTGCTGAAAAAAATGGCTTTATAAAGTGCTTAATGTAATACAATAAAAAGCAGTACAAGAAACAAAACGGGAGAGAAAACGCTTCAGTCAAAATTAACTCCTTCAAGAGTCTTGGCTAAGATACAACCCTAATATTAAGCCCGCTTAACACAAATTGAGGTGAACAGTGTAGATTCTGATCTTCCAGCTTCTGCTGGGAGCTGTCTGATCAGGATTTACACTAGCTTCCATGTCTCATTGTGGCTCGTTATCTATGTATAAAGTTATTATCAGAAGACCAAACCATTAGCATGGATTATCATTTATTTACAAATGTTTCCATGTCAAGGTTATGGTTAAGGCGGATGTTATCAAGTTGAGCACAAGTGTAGAAACGTGCAGCTATACATGTGCATTATCTGTGTACAGGACATGTCCGAACGTTGTATTAGGAAAGTAAAAGTGATGCAAATTAATTGAAGTGTGTATATAACATGCTTAGGTACGTTACTTTCATCTATATCCTGGTACAGATGAACCACAACTATTCCACACCATAGCTGGTCTGGTGCCGGACTGTTTTAGTCTGGATCACTAGGTACTTGGTTCGAATCTTAGAAGTGACATATGTGAGTCGGTTTTCTATTTCTTTATAAAGCTATTATTAAAACCACAAATTTGTTCACGACGTTTGTTTAAAATTGCTTCAGTAAATACCGTAACTAGTCTACTTTTATTGTCGATAGGGACGTTCAGCAATGAATAAATCAGTAACAATTAATAGGCGAAGACAAATCGGCCGACATTGTTAGTGGGGTTTATGTTATAAATTAATGTAGATTACTCTTTTAAACGGTATAACTTTTGAATTATAAGGTTTATTGCACTTTACATAATAAATAACATATTATACATATTATATATGCTTGTATGCGAAAATATATATAAATGCTTAAATTTATACATTTGCAGTTGTTTCTGTTGTTATTTAAACCATTTTGAAAAGTGTGCATGTTTTTAACATTTGTTCGCCATATGCCAAAGGTGAAAGGCGAGGGTAAATAAAACCACTCGGTCGGACAGTTAATCATATTTGCAACTCAGTAAACATAAACATTAAGTACAGTCAATAAAAAAAGAAGAAAATACGATTAATTTATATGTCTCTCCGCATTTTAAAGTTATATTTCTAAGAAAAGACGTTTACTACAACCTAAACGCTTTTTATTCAAGTATCAAATATGAAACCCCGCGAGAATCCAAATGTCGCGGTGTCTGTTAAAGGTGGTATCTGACAGTTTGCCTTTATCTAATACATGTAACAACAAGTTGCCTTTGTTCTGAAGGAATTTAGGCATTATTTCTGTCTCTTAGGTCGCTTTTGAATGCTACTTATATTGTAAGACACAGTACAAATTGCGAAATAATTACACTAAATTTTCATTATTTTCAAGTCTATAAATAAGCACGATGTCTGCTAAAAATAGATATCAACGTCAAAGCGGACTACCCGGATGAAGATATAAGGTGAGCTCAAAAGTTGTCACGTGGCTTTCTTTGTTTAAAAATGCAGCGTGCTTTAGATAGGAAATACCAGTTTGCAATGACAAGTGCGGAATTATGCTTATTTTTTCACACAAATCTATGGCATCCATTAACAGCATGTTGCATGACTTTGTCAGTTAACGATGACTGATTTGATAAATTTGAGACAAAAATCTTAGGTCCAAACTGTCGTATAGCATTTGTAAGTCATCAAATCAACAAACACAGATGTTAAAAAGGTTAATTAAAAGCAATGACATCTTATATCTAACACAATGTAAAAAGCTAATGACAAATCCAAGTTTTTGTACGAAATATTCATATACATTGTAGACTACGCTAAACGATTTTTTAATAACCTTTTTTTCGCGTATCAAACCATCAAACGAAAAGTACATACTTTGTACATACTGTGGTACCTGAAAGATTAGGTGAGAGGACACATTTTGTTCTTAATACAAACTTAAAGTTCACTGAAGTTATAGAGTCTCATCTTTGCATATTTTTACTGGAGCATGTCATGTTTGAGTGTTGAATCGATTACAGTATTAATACCCCAGATTAAACCAATCCGCTGTGGTTGAACATTATTCTTACAGAAAAGTATTAAATCATCCATCCATGCATTTGTTCTGTGAACTGATAACATGATAAAGGCTGTAGTTTCCAAAATGGTAGCCCGGTACAAACAGTGCTGTTATTTTTGCTGCCAGAATACCACCCTTGATCACTTTTACTGGCATCCAAAGGCTGAAAGGTGGACGGGTAAATAGTGAAATTACCATTTGATCACAACAACACCATCCATTGCCTTCGCTTTCAAGTTACAGGACACAAAATGGCTCCGGCTGAGGTTTTCTTATACCCCGTCGTGCGGCAGCAATCGCGGTGTCAGTCGTGCTGTGTCCGTCGTGCGGTGGCAATCGTGCGGCCTCAACAATTAGCTTGTGAACATTCAGCTGCAGTTTTGATCCAATTTTCACCAAAGTTGGTCAGAAGGTTAATCTGCATGAAAGCGTGGATAGGCTCCAGGGATCAAACAGTAGGTCGTTAGGTTTATCCTCCGGGGTCGGGGTGGGGAAACACCTTATGAATATCAAAGAGATTACATTCATGGACCAATCTTACCAAACTTGGAGAGAATATTTGACTGCATTAGATCTTGGATAGTAGTAGGGTCAAAATGTACGGCACCAGGTAAATAAAAGGAAAATCCTGGTGAAGATTAGGCAGCAGTGGTCCAATCTTTCATGAGTATCTTGGACCCAGCGCAGCAGAAACGCAGCTGTCAAACGATGGCAATGCTTATGTTTTGTGCGAACTTCAGCATATTCTTCTTCCGACTTCCGGCGATTCCGACTTCCAGCGAACAAAACGATCGTGATTTCAGTAAGTATCATTGCACACATCCGAGGGATGAGTGTCCCGATGACGGAATTTCCCGAGGAGTTCCGAATGGATTGTCCCGTGGACGGAATTACCCGAGGACTTCCGATTGTAAAATGGCCTTAAAGGCATCTCAAAAGCCTTATATAAGTGACCCCCCCCCCCTATTTATTGCCCCACCCAGCATGTGAGGGCATCTGTTTTCTGATAAGCCAGGCTGCCACAGTCTGTAACGATGTGTCTGTCACACAGGTATTGTTCAAGATCCAAGTGTATGTATGCTATATCTGGGGGTTGAACATATTCATTCACAGTTTGTAAAGGAAACAGTTGTGAATATACCAACCAATTACGCAATCCAATATATATATATATATATATATATATATATATATATATATATATATATATATATATATATATATATATATATATATATATATATATATATATATATATATATAAATCTTTATTTGTTTCTTTCTTACTTTATTGGTTGATTTTGTTATTTCTTATACATTTTGTTATTTCTTTCATTCTTTTAGTTCTCATATATATTTAAAGTTATATTTTATATTGATTTGTAAAATGTAATGAAACGTTTCTAACAAAAGCAATTTAAAAAGTCATTCATTGTCAGAATAATGTCCTTCAGAGTCATTTTGAATACTAAAACTTGTATCTCTCATGTATTTTCAAAATTAAATATTAAGCTATGAAATAAATACATAATCCTGCAGTTACAAAATTGACACCTAGTAATTAATGCAATAAAGAATTTGTAAGGGATCATACAGTAAACAACCCACATTATCACTAACAATAATGTTTGTGGCTTTGTGTAAAACTAGCCTACTGTCTCACATCCATACTAGCAGGTAATTTAGTTTTGCATTAACCCATCAGAGGTATTACTGTGACAGATTAGTACTATGTTGGCTAAAGACTCCCTGCAGTGATGACCAGCAATTAGCAGGTCTGGTCATAGCATGTGGGGGCCTGGCTCAGTGGGATACCACATTCCTTTCGAGATGCCTTTAAACAGCCTTCAAAAAGTCGTAAACATAGTTTACTTTAACACTTTGTTAATGAAACGTTAATGCACAGTATTGAAAGAACTAATGAAAAAAAACACATATGACGTACTTTTACCAAATAAAATGACTGTTTAGGGTTAATATATTAATTACTCAATGTCGTAAAGATAAACAAGCGCTACCGAGAACCGTCAAAAGGAAATGTCAAAAATTAAATGGTAAATGCGATATGATCTAGTTTAAATAAACCCCTTTATACTGCTTGACATATCGAAACAATAACCTACTTCCTTACTGAATAGGCTTGGCGAACTAAAAATGACCATTGTTGCTTTTGTAAAGCGTTAGTCATTTCTAAATAGCATCCAAGTTATAGCCATATACCACCAACTGTGAAACAACGCAATAGATAGTTTCACGGTGATTCATAGGCACTGATAAGACAGTTTAAGGGCTTTATTACCACTTCGGTTAATTGATCTAACGTAGGGATTAGTCCGGAATAGGTAAACATATAGTATAATACCTGACTGAGAATTGGGTGATTTTCACACCTCAGTCCGAGACAGATAATTTAATCATTTATTCATGTTTTCATTTATGCATGTATAATGATCAATTGTATCTGTAATGCTTAAAATTAGGTGGTGTATATTTATGTAATATTGTTATTTCCCACATTTGTTAAACTGAAATTTTTCCTATAACAAAAATACTTAAAATTTAAATGCCCGCTTGTTTAGTGGAGATTATTTTCCTATAACATAAATACTTATTAAAATGATAGGTATAAAATTGTTTGCGAGGCAATATCTGAAAACATTTTTTATATTGTAAACAACAATTTACTTGTTACTTCATTGTCATCATGGCGCGTCTCATTGGGCAGTCTGATAACTCGGTTACTTCCCTTGATTTCAAAGGTAGGCTACTCGCTGCTGAGCCTCTGGGGACTAAGTGAAAAAAAAGATGGTGGACAAGGACAAAGAAATCAATGAAGCTTTGTATAAACAACTAGGCATTAAACCATTTCAAGCTTAAAGATTTGAAAAAGTACCTAGCGAATCATCGTTTGAATGGATCGGGAAGGAAATGTCAGCTAATTGAGCAAATTATCGGTGCTCACAACCTAGATATAACTGACAATTATGAATTGAAAAGGAGAGACCAACTCGCGAAGAATTAGTAACACTTCGCCCTAACTGGTAACAGTTTGCCCTTGATCGGTTACACATTGCCGTCGGATGTAAGTGTAAACGTCAAGCAAAAATGTATACTTGTACTTGTTAACTTATTTATAATTATTTCAACACCATTTACATCAATTTGTATTTGTTTCCATCAGCTTCATATGCATTATGAGTACTTGGGATATAAGTGTACCATTTCCATGCGTTTAATGAAGGGGAAAAAATGATGTCAAGTAGTTGATTTAATTTGTTATATAGTGTATAATATTTATAATATTGTATAAGTTATGCATAGAAACACAATTAGTTGGTTGCCGTCTTCGTCCACTTCTTTATGCCGCATTGTGATAAATATGATATATAGATATGTTGCGAGATTGAACACACTGACTGGTCTATTAATTGCAAGCACTTATATATGTTTATGACGGCAAACATCAGTTAAGATCACAGTGACTAATTATCAGTCAAGATTAGTGCGAATGCTATCATCACAATAATGATCAATTGACCTTCACACTTTAAAGAATTTATGTGCAATTATAAGATAACTGCATACTCAAGTCATCTTGAGTGTGACAACCTTATTAAAGTATTGGCAACAAAAAATGAATGCAACTAAGTAATATTAAAATCTTTGCAACAGCTCAATTTTATTTAAATATAAAATATGAAATTAATAAACCAAGTACACAGTATAATTATTTTATTTTAAGACGTAACATTGTATTTAAATCAAGGAACAGTGACAGTTCGTATATTGTACTGGGAGGATCAGATTTTTTCTTTTGTTAAAACAAGTTCAAAAAATGAAAAATAAAAATATAATAATTTACAATGCTAATAACACGATGTTAATAAAGAATAGAAGAATATAAATACTTATATCCGAAGTGCTCATAATGTATATGAAGATGAAGAAACAAATACAATGTGAATGGTTACAAATAAATTAACAAGTTTACCATTTTTTTTTTTTTTTGCTTGATGATACACTTGTATCCGAAGGCGACATGTTATAAAGCAAGGGGGAAATGTTACATATCAAGGGCGAGCTGTTACCTATAAAGGGCGAAGTATTATAATACCATCCTTATGCATGGCAGTCGTTTGTTTTGAGGAAATCGATGCAATGAAACAGTTCTGTTTTAGACCACCTTCCAGCAATAAACACCTTTACATATGCAGCAATATTTTGGCGATTTCAATTTCGGTTTTGTTTCTTTCTTTAATTAACTTTCCATGTCACTCCATGTTCATGTTATACAAGCTGATAAAATTTCTACTTATGCCCCGTTAGTTTTTATCAGCGCGAGTGCACATGCACATTCTGAGAGTACTCAAGGGCAGACAACTTAGTTATCGGACTGCCCAATAGGCGACACATAAACTAACATCGGCGGCGGAACGGAATCTTCTTGTGTAGTTGATTGATCATAAAACATACATAAATGAAAATCTTCTCACACCTGGACATACCCAATTCTCCGTCTCAATCAGGTATTATACTATATGTTTACATATTTACCGAAATGACCAGACTAATCCCTATATAAGATCAATTTACTGAAGTGGTCATTTACCAAAGTGACCGGTTCCAGTTTAAGGTAGCCATCTTTGGAAGTCAGAAGCTTATGCATGCCGAAATCTAGAAATATGTGCTGTATTTAACTCACCACTGTGTTTTTTTTTATTTTTCGGTCTATTTTCGGTCGAATTTTATATTCTAATAAACAGCTTTTATGAAGAATTTTAAATATCAAACAAGGTAAAAGAAATACAACCCAAAAATAGATACACTGTTCATTTTGTTTAATGATGCCTTCAAAGTTGGCTGCCTAGATAAGGGATCTTCACTGATGTGGGAACTATCTGTTGCATAACTTCGTACTCACCTCATTCTATAGCATAAAATGTTAAATTGTTCAGTTCCTTACTCATTTCTTTTATAATATATTGACATCAACATCTTTTGCTGAAGACATACATGATGCATTTTCATGCTTTCTCTTATGTCTCCAAATGTTGGTACAAAAATATGGGTATGACTGTTTACCGGATATGAATTCATATCTGTGGATATGAATCCTGGATAGGTATATGAATGTAAAAATCATTATTTACACCTATTTATGTTACGTTTATGTCTTTTTAGTAACATTAATGTATTTTATATAAATAATATTAATTTACATTAGGTATTAATGTATTAAATGTAATTATGAAAGATGTAATAAAAATAGACATATGTGAATTCATATCCATAGACATACAGGCCATGGATAGGAACACTAAAATTGCCTTCTGCAGCATTGTTTGGTTTATTTCTCTTAATTTTGGTGAAATGTAATTAATTTAATTACTTTACCTCCTTTTAAAGAGGTATAATACCTTCTGTACACATTTGCTGTTAATTAATATTTTGATAGCCACAGGGAAGTTCCTATGGATCCATGGATATGTGGGGTATGAATATGAACGTAAAAATCAATATCTTTACCACTAATTGATATATTTTTGTATTTTTAGTGTAATATAATTATTTTTTAATTAATTAAACCAATTTTATGAAGTTCTAGCCACTACTGAGTTCATATCCGTAGACATGCAGGGTACGGATATAAATATAATAATCATTATTTACACCCATGCATGTTACAATTATGTGTTTTCTAGAAAGTATGTTTTTTCTATAAATAAAATAATGTATTTTTTTTTTTCGTGTAACATAAATCGTATTTGATTAAATGAACATTGTTAAAGGGTAATGCATAACTGTGTACAAACAGAGTACGAAAATGAACAAAAAGATTGCCATGTATGACACTTTTTTATATTTCTGTTAATTGTAACGAAAATATAACTAGTTTTAATGCTTTTACATCCTTTGATAGGGGTTAAATACTATTTTTGCACACTTACTAATCAGACATATACTTAGAGCCACACAGACTTTCATATCCATGGACAAATGGGGTTTGAACAATAAATTAACTATCTTCAACACTAAATGTTGTTTTTCTGTAAATTTGGGTGTAATATAATTATTTTTCATTAAGTCACTTAACACATTAATAAAATTCTAACAGTCTTTACATAATTGTTGTTATTAAATATACCCATAGTCGCGTTTAAGATAATATCCGTAGACATACAAGGTATGGATATGAACGCAAAAATAATTATTTACACCCATTTATGTTATATTTATGTGTTTTGTAGGAAATATATTGCATTTCCTATCAATGCAATAATTTTACTTGGGTATTTTCATATGACATTCAAATTTAATTGATTGATTTAATGAAAAAAACTATAAGGTAAGCCATATCCTTTTAGTGTTTAGCCAAACCTAAGTTCATATGATTGTACAAACAGCATGAACGTAAAACACTGAAAATTGTTATATTGCATTACTACATTTAATTCTTCAGACCATTGTTTAAAGGTCTGAATGACTCTTCCTTAAAACAGATTAAACGGTATTTATCAATTTATGTACATGGTAAATTATAGACCGGTTGAACAGGGATAATAACATTAAAATTACTGTCTACAGTATTGTAACTTATATTTGTGCTTGTTTTATTGAGGATAACCAATTCTTTAAGAAGCAAAAGGGTGTAAATAAACATTTAGATGATGTATGTTCGTACTGACTTAAATGATTTTATAATGATGAAATATAAAAGTAAACAGAAATTTATGTCTGCAGACTTACAGAATACAGATATAAACATACCGGACCGGACCGGACCTAGTGGACACCATCTCCAAATAACTGAAATACTGTTGGTGGGACGATAAAGCCAATAAACAAACAAACAAACAGATTTAAACATCAAAACAATTTAAAGAACATTGAAAATATATACAACATTGTTGGTTGTATATCTGTTTAATTTGATGCAAAGCAACTTTTTTAAACAATATCATTTCTTTGAAACTTTACAACTCTAAACATAATCATTATTAATGAACATATCAACAGGCATACCAGAGTGCATATCCCTGGGCATGCGGGATATGGATAGAAAAATGCAAATAACGAAATTACTGTCTCCATTATTGTTATACATTTGGTTATTGTAATCTAACCACTTAAAAATCAAACCATTATCACAACCCTTTTTTAAAAAAACATTGTAAGCAATATCTCTTCACAAAAATACATGCCCATAGGCATACGGGGGCGTACAGATACTTATATGAAAATTGGTACCACTTTTTCTTGCAACATTGTTTTTTTTATATGATATGAAATACTGGTGCCAGATAAAAAAAAGAAAGAAAATATTTATCGGATCATGGAGGTATAGTAATTGATATGAATATATGAAATGTGATCGGGGAGGTATTTGATACAGGTATATAGACTTGGGATACTGAAAATGGACATGGGGATACAGGATATGGACATGGGGATGGTGGACATAGAATGAAGGACATGGGGATGCATGACATGCACATGGGGATATAGAACATGGACATGGTGATACAGGAGATGGACATGGTGATACAGAAGATGGTGATACAGGACATGGACATGGGGATACAGGACATGGACATGGGGATACAGAGCATGGGCATGGTGATACAGGAGACGGACATGGTGATACTGGACACGAACATAGTGATACAAGTCACGGACATGGTGATACAGGAGATGGTAATACAGGACACAAACATGTTGATACAGGAGACGGACATGGTGATACAGGACATGGGGATACAGAACATTGACATGGTAATACAGGCAACAGACATAGTGATACAGGACATGAACATTGGGATACAGGACATGGGCATGGTGATACAGGACATGGACTTAGTGATACAGGACATGGACATGTGGATACAGGACATGGACATAGTGATACAGGACATGGACATGGTGATACAGGACATGGACATGGGGGATACAGGACACGGGCATGGTGATACAGGACAAGGAGATGGTGATACAGGACACAGGCATGGGGATACAGGACATGGACATGGGGATACAGGACATGGACATGGGGGATACAGGACATGGACATGGGGATACAGGACATGGACATGGTGATACAGGACATGGACATAGTTATACAGGACATAAGCATGGACATGGTAATACAGGACATGGACATGGTGATATAGGACATGGACATGGGGATACAGGACATGGACATGGGGATACAGGAAATGGACATGGTGATACAGGACACTGACATGGGGATACAGGACATGGACATGAAGATACAGGACATGGACATGGTGATACAGGACATGGACATGGTGATACAGGACATAGTCATGGTGATACAGGACACGGACATGGGGATACAGGACACGGACATAAACAGGGGTTTTATTGAGTTGTAGATAATGATTTTAATGTTCTTATCCCGACTCCCGAGGTCCCCACCCACACCCCCACACCCCACACCCGTACACCATGTCCACAATCCATATGAACTTTGGTGCAGGGATATTTATATGCAATAATCAGGGCTGGGGCCAATTCAATTCAGAATTGGAAGTAGTCCCCACAAAACTTCATAACTAAAATGCTGTACATAGAACTGTGATCCTATTAATGGTACTTGGCCAATATATAAATCATTTATAACTGAACCTAAACTCACAGAATATAGACATAGATCATATCCTATAATAATGAACATTCTTTTTATTACAGTTCAGGGCTTTTTTTCGCCATTATTTGAGACACAATTGGAAAAAATTAAAACTATATTATATATATATATATATATATGCACTTCATGCATTTTCTGATTTTACAAATGCGGTGTAGCACAAGCCTTTTTTATGGCAGTGTTGATATGTTCAGCAAGTGTAAAACAATTTGTGTTATCAATTTGAACATGATATTTGCAGTATTGAAGATATTGGACGCAAGCAAAAATAGTGACTGAATTTTTTCCATTCAGTATATATTTTGAAAAAATATCAGTATATTTGGAAGATTTGCAATTGGGAGCACGACCCTATATTTGTCTTCGAAACGAACCAGAAAAAAAACCTGCAATTATTTAATCATTTTCAATTATGTTGAACAATATATTTATTACTGTGCCATGACTGGACCTGTTGTAAGCATTGTTTGGTGTTATTTTCAGTTGAGGACCAAAGGCAATGATTATGGATATACCAGCCAACGTATCTCTGCCTCTGCTGTGCATAGGGCTTTTTACCTTGTTGCTGAGTCTGGCTTTCTGCTGTTATATGTGGAGGTGACAGAACTACGTTTTATTCTTGTACAGTACTATGTTGAAATATTCTTAAGTCTCTCATGTCTCTCTTCACTTTGGTTTTAGATCAAGTGACTGCTATGGCTGTGAACAAGATAAAAAGTTACTTTTACCCTTTGCCAGATGTTTGACCCTTAGATGAAAATTGACTGTGAAATAAATTAACCACCTGGTGATAAAGTGACAGTAGCTCCACTAGTGCCTATGGCATTAATTAACCACCTGGTGATAAAGTGTGAGTAGCTCCACTTGTGCCTATGGCATTAATTAACCACCTGATTGTAAAGTTCGAGTAGCTCTACTTGTGCCTATGGCATTAATTAACCACCTGGTGATAAAGTGTGAGTAGCTCCACTTGTGCCTATGGCATTAATTAACCACCTGGTGATAAAGTGTGAGTAGCTCCACTTGTGCCTATGGCATTAATTAACCACCTGGTGATAAAGTGTGAGTAGCTCCACTTGTGCCTATGGCATTAATCAACCACCTGGTGATAAAGTGGGAGTAGCTCCACAAGTGCCTATGGCATAAATCAACCACCTGGTGATAAAGTGTGAGTAGCTCTACAAGTGCCTATGACATTAATTAACCACCTGGTGATAAAGTGGGAGTAGCTCCACTTGTGCATATGGCATTAATTAACCACCTGGTGATAAAGTGTGAGTAGCTCCACTTGTGCCTATGGGATTAATTAACCACCTGGTGATAAAGTGTGAGTAGCTCCACTTGTGCCTATGGCATTAATTAACCACCTGGTGATAAAGTGGGAGTAGCTCCACAAGTGCCTATGGCATAAATCAACCACCTGGTGATAAAGTGTGAGTAGCTCCACAAGTGCCTATGGCATAAATCAACCACCTGGTGATAAAGTGTGAGTAGCTCCACTTGTGCCTATGGCATTAAATTACCACCTGGTGATAAAGTGTGAGTAGCTCCACTTGTGCCTATTGCATTAATTAACCACCTGGTGATAAAGTGGGAGTAGCTTCACAAGTGCCTATGGCATAAATCAACCACCTGGTGATAAAGTGTGAGTAGCTCCACAAGTGCCTATGACATTAATTAACCACCTGGTGATAAAGTGGGAGTAGCTCCACAAGTGCCTATGGCATTTATGAACCACCTGGTGATAAAGTGTGAGTAGCTCCACTACTGCCTATGGCATTAATCAACCACCTGGTGATAAAGTGCGAGTAGCTCCACTAGTGCCTATGGCATTAATAAACCACCCGGTGATAAAGGCAACCATGCAAGAAGCTCCGCTAGCACCCTAGGCATGAGCCTACATTTTGTTTTTAAAAGTTAAAAAAGTGATTTTTTTAAGTTAGCAATAAAGTCTGTAGTTAGGTGAATTTAGTGTTTACATTCAACATTAGTGCAAGGTAACTAGGTAAATCTGAAAATGTTTTTTTGAAGAAACGAGCATATAAAGAACTTATACTTTTAGGATACAGTCATATGTTTTAATTTGAACTACAGTTACATTTCAGCAACATCAGTCAGACAGGAAATTTTATTTGTCAGTATTCTCATATACAAATATGAGGTGTCAAAGAGGAAAAATTAAAACATGTCCTTGAGCATTTTCCTTCAGTATTCAGGCCCTGGAGAATCTGATAGGTCATGGAATGTTGACTTCTAACCCAGAAGTGTGAGTTGTTTTAAAGTTTCCCTCTAAGTTTCTGTTAAAAGTTCATATTCACTCAAAGGAGAATCATTAGAGAGTTTAGGTCTTAACATTTCTGGCAAATATAAACAAAACCAGATCTATTTCCTTTAGAGAGAACATGGGGTTTGTTTCAAATGTTAGTCAAGTAGAAGGAGTTACAACCTGACAGTATAGAATTAGGTTTTAAGCGTGTACATAAATGATACAGAATTTGCTTTCAATCTTATACTTTTTATTAACGATGTATAATATAGAAATAAAAATCAGTCATGTTTATCTGACTTATATATTTCTATAAAAAATGTACCGGTAAGTATTGTAAATATTTTTGCATGGTTCAGGGTTTTTAGAGGGTGGCATGTGGTAGATCCAAATTAATCTCCACCCATGCTCTATGTTTATTACAGAAGCAAGTTATAAACTTTAAAGCTAAAATGGAAAAAAATGAGAAAAATAATGACAAATAACTCCCTTGTCGGACATACGTTTAATCCAAATAATTCCAAAATGTTGCAATAAAAACTGTCCTGTGTTCAAAATCCAAACCTTATTTATAATGAAAGCTGCATATGAAATGTGCCAGTGACAAGCATACAGACTCTGTGGTGCATCTGCTTGAGAAGAAGACTGCCATATAAAAGGTCTCTGTGTAAATTATACAAAAAACAACAACAATGTTTTGGCTTCTGTAACATAGTTGTTTTTTCTTCTTCTATTTTCACTGGCCATAAATCTGAAAATCTTTGACCAGTAAGTTTTTTAGCATTATTATTAAACCAAATTCAGACCTTTTAAAATTCTTACAGAAAATGGCCTTTAAATCTTTATTATAGCTTTAATCAACTAACAGTTATACATGTCATATACTTATTTTCTGAGATAGTTCAGAACTTAACTAAAATATTTGAATTTGATTGATCAAATTGACAATGCTAGTGGCAACATGTTAATGAATTTGCCTGTTTCACACAATATAATAATTAATCTGTCCAGCAAACTTAATCAATAATTATAATTGTACACACATTTTTTTATCCATCCATTCTGTATAATTTGTCTGTCCATTCTTACAATAAGAAATTTGATATTGAAATTGATTGTGCTTCAGTCAAGTGCCAGACTTCACCTTTTAATTAGCAAGAACCAGTGATTTGTTAAAAATTTAAATCAATATATCTAGTAACTTATATACAAGACATAAATGATTAAACCTTATGAGCAGAGTTATTTATTTTGTCCATTTTAAAGATAATGTTTGTGACTTAAAAGGATTATTGACATCTTGAATAAACTCTATTTTCAAATGGGCCCATCAAAGCCATCAGTTACATAAAACATGCCATCAGTTACAGTAAAACATGCCATCAGTTACAGTAAAACATGCCATCAGTTAAAGTAAAACATGCCATCCGTTACGGTAAAACATGCCATCAGTTACATAAAACATGCCATCAGTTACAGAAAACATGCCATCAGTTACAGTAAAACATGCCATCAGTTAAAGTAAAACATGCCATCCGTTACGGTAAAACATGCCATCAGTTATGGTAAAACATGCCATCAGTTACAGTAAAACATGCCATCAGTAACAGTAAAACATGCCATCTGTTACAGTAAAACATGCCATTCGTTACAGTAAAACATGCCATCCGTTACAGTAAAACATGCCATCCGTTACAGTAAAACATGCCATCAGTTACAGTAAAACATGCCATCCCTTACAGTAAAACATGCCATCAGTTACAGTAAAACATGCCATCAAATACAGTAAAACATGCCATCAGTTACAGTAAAACATGCCATCAGATACAGTAAAACATGCCATCCGTTACAGTAAAGCATGCCATCTAATTATGGAGAGTAGAAAATAATCATTTTAAAATACTTGTAGGCTGATGGAATTAAACATGTTTTAATTGTACATGTAAACATCGACTAAAACTAACACATGAGCATTGTATTATATCATACTGGAAGGTTTTATCCTAAATAAGGATTTATTTAGTTCTGTGAATTTCACCATTATGTGTTTAGGAGATGAAAGTTCTTATTCCACTTTTATCCAACTGTCATAACCAGCTAAAATAACAAATTACAGTATTTAAAAAAAAATAATTTTAAGAATTGTAAGGCGTATCTCATAAATATATTTCTACTTCTGTGTTTTCTTTTTTGCAGTCATTGACACTTCAATAATGAATTTAACAAATATAGTGCATTTTGTTTTTACCTGCCATCATTTATATAGAGGTGGCCGTCTACCTGAGTGTTGATTGTTATTTGTATGCTTATATCATCAGTTTCTATTGCTGCTATCAATGATAGTAGAAGCCAGAGGTCTGGTAGTAAAAATTGATATGACATATACTGCTATTGTAGTGATGTGATTGCTGAATTTCAGATTGAAAAAACAAGCGAGAGTAGAACTGGGTTATAAAAGGGTAGGTACATTTTACTGTATTTGTAATGATATTTGTAAATTTGTAGCTTTAATTGCTTGTTTTCTCAGTGCATTACATTTTAAAACATGAAACCTTGCTGTTAGCATATAATGTTCCTCTGTGCTTCCATTAACTTAATAGCTAAAAGCAATGCAGATCTCCAGTTGAACTGTACCATATACATGTCAGTACAAGGAATCCAATTCACTTATCGCACTTAAAAGGGGCATAAACCGTATAAAGAGGAAGCCATATTCAAACATGCTTGCCAAAATCTCATACCGGTGTTCACATTGTCTAGCATCCTTGATGCCCCAGATACACAGTCTGCTTGATCTGTAAGCCCCATACAATATCAGCTGGAGAGCTCCAGTTCTAATTGATGAGCAATGGCAGAGAGAAAATGTGCAGAATATTTTTATTACCAGATTCTGATTATCTGTCAACGTACTTGTACCAGGAATGGTATATTGTCCACTATGAACAACTTAACAATTAAACTTCTATTATAGCACAGGATTTTCATGATAAATTTATGGAAAATATTCTAAAGACATTCAGTAGGTCAGCGCATGAGTCAATGAAAGTCGAGAAAACACACCCTATTTATCCAGTAGTCATATCCATTTAGTGAATTTCAAATGACAAATATATGTCTTGAAATTATAAGATTTGATCATAGAAAACACTTTTATAATTCCCATGGCTAAAGTGCAGTATTTCTTAACATGTTAAAATATTTCAAAACATGTTTAGTCCAACACCACCATGTTGATATAACTTTTTTTGCAAGTTGGCAGTTTTTGTATATGCCGATAATCATGTGAATCATGTCCCACCTTACCTAAGTCTGATTTATGAATGGAAATGTCTATCAATCCTTTCACTGTAATGTATGAAACAAAATAAATTTACAGTTTATAACATGTTTACATAATTATTATAATAATAGTTCTGTTTTTTAGATCAAGTATTCACCTAAAGGGAAAAAGAACCCTTATGAGGTAAGATCATGGACGATTTAATAGGATCAACATGTAAAACATTCATAATTAATACTTGTAAATATCATTCCTGAAGTTGTGGAACAACTTTGCTTCATAGTAATTATGTTAAGTGTGAACTTAATCTTTTTCTGCCCTGTTGAACCCTTTTGTAAAAATAAGATTTCTTTGTTTCAGTAGTTATATGTAATTAAAGTCTTATATTTGGAATGCAGGATATGACCCAAAGTTGAACATTAAATCATTTACATGTGAAAATGTCTAAATGGCAGAAAAACAAAGTAAGACAAAACTCTTTCAATAAGCCTCCCTGGTTGACCATATTTAAATATCTTTACTGGAGTTACTGTTATTGGAATTTAAACATTTCGAATGTAGTGAAGAATAAATGAAGATAACTGTAGCTTCTTACGGCTATTACCGGACTTGATATATCTTATTGGACAACTTGGTATATTGGTGGATATGTACATGGTGTGCAATTATTTGTAGTGAAGCGTAAATCTTTTTGACAGGACTGTTCTAAGATATTTTTGAAATTTTATTAAACATTTTTTTTTATAATAGTCACTATACAAATATAAAACAACTTTTAATAAATAGACTAAATTTGTCTTATTAATATGTTATTTACAGGTATTTTGCTAATGAAATTATAATCTGCTTATAAAACATTAATAGAAAGTTTTATGTTTCCTATCATATTGATTGGATGTTGAAAAGTTTGCAGTTTTATTTCATTAAATTCCCGAGAGAACATGTTTGAGTGTTGACATTGTTTCAGACCTGTCCTGTGTGCCTGGACGACTTCTGCTTGAAGGAGAAGATCCTCATCTGTCCTTGCGAACACATGTTTCATACAAAGTTAGTTATCTTTTCAAACCTACATGTAAAATGGTACAAAAATTAAATTTTATTTTTCACCTCTAAATACAGTAATACTCAGTGGCAGGTAGGATTGGTATATGTCAGAACTGTGTCCCCTTTTGACATTGATTAACCAACCACTAGGTATCATTTAACAATAATTTAGGAACCAAACTCAAGTTGAACTGTTTATAAATTATTTAATTAATTTATTATAGTTGTTTAACTCACCTGTTTTGAATAATCAGCTTATTTTCTATAGCAATATTATAGATCTTACTTATGATTTCCCAATTGTCCCATTTGGTGCTGGCTGCCTCACCACATTATTACTGATGAGCATCTGGGTGACACAGATTTCTATGCCAGGGAGACACTTATTTTAAATTCCTTGACTTAGTTAGAATGCATCACTACATAAGTAAACTTTACAATGAACAATGAACAGAGGGGTTTATTTCAGAAATAAAGTCAGTGGTGATGAAGGGCCTGCAGGCTTAACAGAAGTGACATTTCCAGATAACAGCGATAAGAAATTTCAAATGCAAATTAACTTTCAATAAATGTGTGTCTTACAAATATCTTTTTTTATAGTTAAAGTACTTTACTTTGTAAAACTTAAATCTGTGACAAATATGGCATAAGACACATATAATGCCTCTCTGTCTGTATTTTTGTTTAACTGACTTGTACACAAATTTGTAAATCATTAAGCCAGACTTTGTAATGTAGTTTTAATATAGTTTATACAGAGCCATAGAGTTTTCTTTGGTTTCTGGTACAAGTGCCTTTATACACTTCAGTTAACTGCATCATATTGTTATTACCTATAATTTGACACAAAGCCTTTAGAAAGTCTCAATTTTCCTACCACTCATATACTGGTTGGGCTGTCTGTTTAAAAATTGGCGAGGGACAATGTTTCCTTAATTCCCCAATGACTGCTTATTGTTCTTAATATGCCTCATTTTGTCACGCCCAGTGGTTTCTCCCAATTTTCACTTCGGACATTTGGCAAATTTTAAGGGATACCCTAATGTATAGGAATTGAATGTCCCTTTTGAATAGCTGCAGTGCACATGTACAATTTATTATCAATGTCTCAGCCAATGAAAGATGCTGTTTAATAATATTAGTTTGATAGTCCACTTAGTAATTGTCACAGGTTGTGGACAGAATTGTTTATACATAATTTCCTCTGCAGACAGTGCACCCAGCAGGCCTTTCATGAGAAATTTATTTGCCCCCAAAAATCCATTTTTAAATGTGTGAAAAGAAAGGTTAGTTCTAGAATGACTTCAGCTTTCAATGCTCATCTGTCACCAAGTCCACCATCATAACCACTGAGGTAAAATCATCTTTGGACTGATAGTTATATAATTTCACAAATCAATAATGTAGTCTGAATGTTTGTACAAACCATCAATACAAAGAAAGAAATTTTAATTAGCCAATGAATAAATGTCACTGATTTCTCGGAACTGACTAAGAGCTCCTTCTGAGAGCCTCTGCAGGCATTCAGAACAAGTTGTACACATATATACCCAATTATTCAATAAACTCTTTCCCAAATGTTTGCTTATATATGTCATAGGTCTGTAAAAATGTGGGTACTTTAATATTCAGGTGTCTTCTAGTGTGGCTTCAACACAGGAACACATGCCCTGTGTGCAAGGCAGAGGTGAGGACAGTCCATAACAGGACCAGACTGATTAGTAATACATCACAGGCCCTGAGTACAAGCACACTTCCAGCCCCTGCAGTGGTTGTGCATGGTGACGACAGTGTCAATCGCCCACCATTTAACCAGTCAAGACTTACTATGGTCCTGCTTACAGATCCCAGAGTTTAGTGGCATACATTAATCCTGCCAGATCTTATGATGGTCCTGTTTTGAGATGTCTTTGCACTCATTCAAATAAGTGTTATTTTGGTCCTTGCATCTAGTCTTTAAATCTTTGATTCTACATTCTGGCATTATTTTAAAGCGGCTTAGTTTAAAATTAAAATATATAATTTGATTCATCTGATTCAAATATTGCTGCTAGATGGCATTAAACCTTTGCATTCAAGTTTATATTTTTTTGTCATGTAACATTGTTTCTTTTTGTCGAATGACCTCTAGTGCCAGAACTATAGTTTATGTCTCTTCTTTTTTTAAATTAACGTTTAATTGACTTTGTCTGGAACATAATGTTATCACTTTGCATGGAGAGATTTTTTCCAAATTAGAAGAGACAGAAATTAGGAAGAGAGGAACTGTAAAGCACTAGAACAACCGTTGGTTTGTAAAGGTGAAAAATCAGGCTTTGATGAGTTTTCTACAATTATCTCTTGTTTACTTGAAGGTTTTGTACAAATTTAATCCGAGTCAACCTAACAGGAATGCAAAGACACATAAACAAGAATGAATACATGCAGTGCATATATGTCTCTTTCATTGAAATAATGTTATTTTAGTTAAACACTGATTTTGTACTGTTATGTTACTACATGTATGAGTAATAATCAGGAAGCAATTGTTTGTTGTCTCAAAAGCGATCTGTGGATTCAGGATTGAAACTGTTATTTGGCTGTATCTGGTACATAAGTACAATGTACTTTTTGTAATTTTGTGTGTGTAATAACCTCATTTATGAGGTACCATATGATATTAAAGCTAGCTTGTATTTCTGCTTAATATATTTATTTTCTTGAATTATTGCTGTTTAGAAATGACAACCTTTTTGCTAATAATACGTCATTAGGATCTGATGGTATCTACAATAGTCGCTATTTTTCCATATTTCACAAACGTTGGTGTTAGGTTGTTACTAAATGAAGGTAACCATCCATATTTGTAGAGACTTGACTACAAGTTTGGCAGATCCTGATCAGACAAATATGAGTAGAATTATTTTCTCTGTATTGCTAACTTTCATTTAATAACGTTTTGTACGGTCTCATCTCGAAGGAGAGATAATATTTAGAATGTTATAATCTTTTCACTAACAAGGATGTCAGTATCACTTGTTGTTTTACTAACTTCAAGAGCTATATATTTTGCATTCTACAATTTTTTTTTGTCATACTTTCAAAGAACAAAATTGAAGAATGTTGATATTTTTTGTTCAAGAGAAGACTGTGCAGGTACATGCCCACAAGACTGCAGGAAGCTACAGTACCGACATTTGTCACAATTGGTCATTACTGTTGCTGATTTTTCTTATGTGATATTGCATATAAAGCAAAAATAGTGCTTTAAACATTCATAAGGTTGATTGTTATTTTATATTTAGTTGTGATTATTAAAATTGTTGATTATGTATGTTACTGTAATTTGTTTTGTTGATGTTTTTTCAATTACGTTTGATTGATGTCACTCTAAGCAGACCACTGCATGTTGTGTGATAGGAATATATGAGTATGATGAATACATACAATGATTGCTTACTATGGTGCTAATCTTTCCAACATTGTTCTATTTGTCAAAATATTATTTTTTTTAAATCAATATATTATTCTCTAGTTATATGCACTATTTAATTCTGGCGTTTGTTATTTAAGTAGTTCTTCAGTTAAATTAAAAGATTACTTTTTTCATATTTTATAACAATCTTTAGTCCATTGAAGTAGTTTTAATGGCTAATAGATCTCATTAAAAACAATGGCAGTGTACAGATTATGACAATTTTATAGATAATTCTTCGCCTACATTTTGATCACCTGTTTTTTTATCCTTTTAAAGGCAAAAAAGTGTCTGTCATGAATTGTCATTCTGCGAATTGTAATGTTGTTAAGAATTGAATTGTCTTGAAATTATTCAGTTTTAATTCTCTTAATTTCTAAATGCTGTACATTATCAGCATACTGGCCACCAGGCATTTTATTTACATTATAAATCACAGCTTCCATGCCACTTATTCCAGAAGGAATTAAGCATAACAACAATCTGTTAATGTTGTGATGATTAGGTGACAGTGTTTTGTATGCCTCACCTTTAGAGGACTGGTGAAGGGTAATATAGAGTTGCCCTCTTTTCCATTTGACTATTCTGCCCTTATGAGCCTGACACCGTGGGGTTAGGGTGTAGTTTGGAGTTGATTTGTTCATTCAGTTATTTAAATGATAGGTTTGAGCTTGTGTGGTGGAAAAAATGTCTTGTCGGATTAAGAATGTTGAAATAAACATCTAAGACATAATCCTACAGACATCTCATAAGAATAACCATCTGGCTATAGATTATTTGTAACTTTGAAGGGCTCTGTGAATTTACTTCACATTTGGAATTTATGAGTATGATATTAAATACAGGTCAAATTTGCTTTTGGCTACTTTCTGCTTGATATTAACGGCAAAGTGATTGTTCAGTCTTGTATTCTGATTTTAATTGTTTTCCAGTCAATACTTTTTGAATGACTTTATGAATGGATTGAATTCCTTTAGGCCTCATGTGTAGATCATATGACATCAGAATAATGGTTAAGAATTGTTTGTTTTTTTGCTCAATACTAGTTGCTTTATGATGCTTTCAATGGATTTTAAAACCAAAGCCTTTCAAGGCTGGGGCAATCATGTCCTATGGGCGTACTTCTAGTTTGTTTCAGATGTTTGAATAAAACATCATCATGGCTGGGTACCACACCCACAAATCCTAATGATTCTCTGTGTAAAAAGTTTCCAGGGCTAATTTGTATATGGTGCCTTAACTTTTTATGACCTGTATTTTCTTTTAAATGTCTCCGATTTAAAAAAAAAAGATTGCTTTGTGAAGAAAATATTACATGTCTTAAAATATAAATAGATGTGACAGGTAAACTGGTATAAAATATGCACCAAACTGGAATTTTCTTTTTTACTATTTCTATCATCAGTTATTTTTAACAAATTGTCAGGAAGTCTAAGTACATGTAATTTCCTTATGTTACTTTAGTAAAACTTTGAGCATGTTCTTTTCCACCACTGCTATGCAGGCTCTGACAATTTGTGTGATTATTTTTAAACACAGAAAACCTATTTGAATCATGCACATCTGCTTGTTTATTTTTTGTTTAAAAAATCAATGAGCCCAACATTGACATTCTGTTCTGGATGTTGAGATTAAATTAAGTCTTACAGTCCATTTTGATTTCTGGGAGTGTCAACCCCTGCTATTATAGATAAACTTATATTTATGATGCTTTGTTAAAATTGACCTTGTTAGTCAATATACTTGTCTGGAGACTGTCCTAGTAAATAACAGCAAGATGGTACAGGGCTTTAAAGTCATATTCAGCATAGAACCCCCATAAACCAGCTGGAATGTTTGTTTTTTGTCTGTGATATGCCCCATCTGCCATATCATTCTATCACTTGTACTATTTATATGTTCATATGTTGTGTTCCTTCAAAACATCCCACTATAATCATTGGTTTATCACTGCTGTGTATTTACTAAGATCCTATGACTGATAACAAACCTTTATTATTTTTCAGTTTCATATTTCGGAAAAAATACCGGTATAGTCTTTCCAGGTTTTATAATTGTAACACATCCTTAAAGGCACATGACAAGTTTTATGTAGGAATGTAGGAACATTCATGTTTTTACCAGTAGTTTATGACTAGTTTTAAAACATGTTTCAAGTCAACTTTATTACCGGGTAATCAATAGAAAAAAGGTATTAATTTATAAATCTTTGTTGTTGTTTAAAAAACATAATTTATATAAAAAACAACAACACAATTTCCTTGAGCCATACTTAACAATGGCAATGAGGCTATTCAAAGGGTAGTTTTTGTTTTCTATTAAAAAAGTGAGCAGAAAGATCTGTTATTTAATTTGATTTTTTTCCAGGGTGAAGTTGATAAAAAAGAACAAATATTTTACCTTTCTGCATGTTACTTAGAATTGTTAATAAGTACACAATTGTTAATAAGTACACAGTTGTTGTGGCTTGATAATTGTGGCTTGTTTCATTCAGTACTGGTACTTTTTACAATACAGTGTCTTTTTCCTCTGGTATGGTTGTTAAATGCTATATATGCTTATAAGTGCTTTGACACAATGCATACATGTATGACTATGTGATATTCCGATTATATAAACTTTATTTGCATTAATTTTATAAAATAAACAAATTTAATCATAAAGAAAGATCTCATTATATTATTTTTTTATACCCACGAAATCATATTTCTTTAAAAAAGGTACTTTAAAGTTATTATATCAACAAATTAATACAGAATACAATGTTTAGCTTTATTTTCAACTTTTTGTGCAAACATTAATTTCAATTAATTTTCCCTCGGCACACTTCCAACATTATATCTTTAAACATCTGATGACAATATCTACAATGTAGTTGTTTTGCACAGTCGCAGTCAAAAAATCAATTTAACTGTTTCAATTAAACACTCGCACAACCTCATCAGAATTGAAAATTCTATCACAAGTGGAGCATGCAATCCTTTCCTTTGACTTTTGCAAACAATTCCTACAAACAAAATGTTCACACTTCAACTTGTACTTTATAATAGCACTTGTCTTGCAATCAATTTTGCAATCGCAACAGTAAAAGGATTCTGTTAGTCCTTCCTTTGTTGTATTATCTGGCTTCCTGAACGATGTATAACAAGGGAGAGAATTCAGAGTTGCTGCCAGTGCATCATCCAGACTCTGTGACAGTTGTGCCCCGTGACTGAGCATCTCCCCACTTGTTGCTGTTGAGCTTACATTTGTCGATGTCTTTTTCTTCTGTGAAGAAAAACAAATAAATTCACAGCCTTTAGTGATTGAGTCATGCCTTTGTTTCTTGCGATTTTCTTCTTGCTGGATTTCCATTCTGCGTTTGCTTGGTGTGGTTGTGTTGACGTAAGAATGAGAACTGTAAGATTTTATCTGCATATTAGTACCAACAGGATTACTGCTTGCAGTTTGTCTAGACTTCTCCCTAGCATTCAAATTGCACAAATCATCCTGCAAACCAATTAAAGAACTTGGTTTGAGTCTTTTTGATTGGACATCCCCTGAGCTAGCCAATGTCCTAGCAACTGTTTTCAGTTTATCTGAATTGTCCATTACAAACTGGTCAATCCTGGCTTTTAAAGGAGCATTTGTAATTGGTTTCCTGTCTGCAGTGAAGACGAGTCCAGTAAAAGGATCACTGGGAACACGGCCCCAAGAAGCTTCTGTGTTGATAAATCGCTCCAAAGTGGACAAATCAACATTTTTACCACAAGGTAACAACATAGGTACTGACATAATATCATAAGTTATCATGTCAACAAAATCCTCAGGCACATCAAGCCCTTCACAAACAACAACACAAGGTGCTTCTTCCATTGAGATTGTTGAGTTTTGGGCATTGCTCTTATTTCCCTCCTGAACTTCAATGCAAGCATCTTGCTTTGGAGGACAAACTGCTTGAATATATGTAGACCTCAGAATATTTTGCAACACTGCTGGTACTTTGTGTGATGGAGATCCCCAAATTTCCATTTTTCTTATAGCTACTGTTTTGCCATCTTTTGCTTTTAATATTGTACATGATAAATGGCTAACTTCTGCAAGAGCTGACAATTTGCGATGTGCTAACTTTTGTTTGTTAGATAAATATGAACCTTCTGCACAGTCATCCTTCCTCCACACATTTCTCTCCTTGAAAGCAGGATTTTCAAAACAAACTGTGCATGGTTCTTTTTGCGAAACACTTCCGACGAAGCTAAACAGCATGCCATCAGTAGATGAGAAGCCAGGCGGGTCATTTTTGTACAGCCATGAGTTCAGGACTGGTGATGAAGCAGTAAACAGTTTCAGGTCACATGATTGCTGCTGACCAATCACAGGATCAATGATGATTCTATAAATAGATATGTTGCAGGGAAACATGATAGTGATGTTAACTGGAGGTTTGATGAATCTCTCCACCATGAATCCAGTCCTTTTTAAAGCCACATCTTGGGATATTAAATTGGTCACCTCATATCCATCACAAGATATCTTATCACAGTATATCTTTGAACCAACAGAGTGATGGCAGAAATCTATCAGCATAATGTTGCAGTCAATGGTTTGAGAATCAATCCTGGATTCTGGTAAACACCTATGAAACTATCTCTGAAACAGAATCACCAAAATGTTAAGTACATTTATGGAAATAAATTCTTGTAAAAAAAGATGTAATAATTTACTTTTGTTCAGAGAATTTTTTGTTGTCTGAACGGGCAAAGTTAAATTGCCAGCTCAAAACTCCAGGAGGCACCACAGCACCAAGTAAGGGGTGGAGTGTTGTCATCACTTAAAGCTGAGCCACTTCTAAGTCAACCTTGCTAAACCTTTTTTCACTTAAAAGGTAACACATTAACACATTCATCATAATATAGCAGTTTTTTTAGTGCTGATTAATTTTAAAACAACCAAAATGTTATCAATGATTGAGAAAGCCAATTGAAACCGCAGCCCCATTTTGGAAAAAGGGGGGCCCAAATTTATATCAAAGAAAATTTCATTTTTAGTTTTTATTTTTTCAGGAACTTTTAAATCCATTGTTGACTACTGGACAAATTAGATTTCGTTTTGAGTTCATGCTGTTTTGCTATCAAGTATAACTAAAAGTCTAACTTATTCTTTAAAGTTTGTAAATAATTTCTGCTTCTGTCTCTTGTGTCTTTGCACTTGTAGTCTTAAACAATGGCTCTTGCTGTCAGACTTATTCAGCCAAAGTACCTTAAGTGGTTATTTGTTTTCAGAATCTTACTCTGTTTTTCCACACCCAGGAGCTCAAGTCTTTATGATTTAAGTGTTACAACACAATTCATAATGTTCTCTATCAATGGAAAGTGTAATTGGTCTGTTCATAAAATGTATAGTGGTAGGTTGGTTCCCTATTTTTTTAACAATAACAATGATGCATTTTTATGTTGTTCAATTTTTGTTGATTGTATATTGGCGATATAGTTTACAAATTAATGGCAGCTGTCATACCATAGCATGTGGCATCGCTTTAGTTAGCCTTACACCTTTCTTAATGGTATGCCCTATTGACTGATGATGGGATTGTGTTCATTGTCAAGCACAATCAATTTGTTCAGTCTTTCAATCGTTTTTTAAATGTATTGTATAGGATCAAAAAGTGCATATCTTTACAGATCCTGAAAGAATGGTCTGTATTTTATCCATTGATACATAAAGAATTGGATAAGTATAAAATAAACTGCAATTTATTTGTTTTAAGTCATACATGTGGTCAGGTGTCAAATTTAAGCATTACATTTTATGCAATTCGAAAGCAGAATGCACGATTTTGATGCAAGTATTTATTGTGAAAAAAAAAGAAGACGGAACTATGTTTCTTCATTTTTTCTCATAAAATTAAAGACATAATTAAACTCATTCAGGAAGCTTTTACAGACAGAGTTTGTTAATAAAGTAAGTCAGCATTTAGCAACTGTTCCTTGCTTGATAGTGAGAGTGCCAAGTTAATCTGGTTAGATACAATTTGTTTCAACCTCGTTTGAGGACACTATTGAGTGCAGAGAGTCAGAAGAGGAGGACTAGCAACAAGAAAAGAGTTGTATGTGAGAGGTCAATGAATTATGTCGAGTAACGAAGTTGAAGCAATTTGGGATAACGTAAGAGAGGTACGAAAATCTTAAGTCCGAATAAGGATTTTTAACTGCGCAAGATATTGTTTAGTTTAAATATTTGTCCACTAAATACATCTCTTGTTAAGCACACATAACTTACCTATCACTATCTTTAATCATTAAGTCGATTTTTTTCACTGACGATGTACATTTTTTGCAACTGTTGCTTCCAAGATGTGTTATCTATTTGTTCCAGGTACGAAATTCCGTTTGAGTGGTCTCCCTTAGTTATGAGTTTAACCTGTCTGTTGAAAACATGCGTTCCAGAGAGTTCTTATTTAGTTGTTCTGTTATTATTTCGTTATTTCAGTGTTTAAGTGAGTATTTTATTAGCTTAATTAATGTATTGTTTTTTTTTAAAATCATATGCGTCTATTTTAGTATTTGTCGTAGAGTTTAAAATTATCTCCTGTTACACGTAAAAAAGACATGCTAATAATTCAGCCAAAATGAACAGTTAATTTACAGAACGAATCTATGCACACAAAGACTGGTAACTTTGTCAAATAAAATAAATTAATATTGTAACCTTGGGAAATAAAATTGCAGCCAGTCTGGGATCCCTTCCGTAACAGGGCGATTGCTGGAGTTAGTCAAACTGCCCACAAACTAATTTCACAAACATCCGACCACATGTAAAAACGAGTTACAGTCAATCCGGCCACAAACAAATCCGGCCACAAGTCAATCCGGCCACAAAACCCGGGGAAATCAGTCAAACCGCCACTTATTTATAGACTTATAACATTTGACCGCTTTCCCAGGGCAGTGTGGCCAGATTAACTTTTTTGTGGCTGGATTGACTTATGTTGTGGCCGGATTGACTTGTGGCCTGATTTGTTTGTGGCCGGATTGACTTGCACCGGAAAAAACTGCCATGAAACAGTAAATCCGGCCAGAGTGTCCTAGGATCTGTAAAAGCTAGCTACACTTGTTTTTTGTTTTTGTTGGTGAACGTCTTGTCTTATCATTGTATTAAAATATTTAAGCAACTGCTTATTTCTTTTGGCTTCTTTGGTCGTTTGCCCTGCTAGAAGCAGTTTATTACATGCACAACATAACGGTTGGCAAGTAATATATACTATACTCAAAGACTCACTTTCTTTGGAAAAATAAGTAAATCTACATTACAGAGTGGCTTATAAACTGACATTTTTCCTTTATTTTCCAGTTGGTGACCAAATCCTTGCATCAGTGCCTCATATCAATGTATTGCTCAATGATGTTCTCTTTATGGAACTGGTGCAGCCACAGCCTATCAGTTATACATACAAGTTACGACCAGCCAAAGATTTTGGAGTGCCTTTTGTAGGTTGGATCATGTAACCCCTATTTTGCTATTTTTATCAATGACCCCAACTACTTGTTTATTAGTTGCTTTCAATAGCTGGAAAAAGGAACAAGACATATTGCAAGAGACTTGACTGTAAATTGTTCAGATCCTGGTCAGACAGCTGAAGCTTTAAACCAGATCCATTCACACTGACTCAGTTATCTCATGATGGCATCAGATTAATCTTTAAATATACAAAATGGAAATCTTTTACATATAAATGTTTAAGACAGTTAATTTTGAGGTTCAGGGCCTAGGATTTTAAAGAAAGAAAACAGTCCAGAATTTGTCCAAGATAAAAGGACCTCTAATCTGGCGGAAAAAAAATATATTTTTTTTTTAATAATTCACTGTAGTATAAATAGAATATAGTAAAACCTTTCCATTCACACAAGTGAAAAAAAAAAGGTACAGACAATACAGTTTAGTAGATTGAATAGAAAAATTTTATATTTGTAAGTTAATACGTAAATAGGAGTTCTGTTAATTAAAAAGACTGCGTAACTTACCGTATGTCTGTGTCTGGGATAGTCACAACCTTAACATTCCAGTAAGATGGAACAAAGTCCTGAAAATTCTTACCAAGTTTCGAGACTTTGTGTCCTAAAATATTTCTGGCTTTTGGTGTGCACTGATCACAAATGAAATGATCTGTGGAACAGTATACAGTTATTCCATATGTGATTTGGGAACAGTCAAACTGTGGCCCGAGGTGGAGGGATAGAGCTTTGAACTGTTGCCTGACACCGAGGGACAACTGTTTGTTCCCAAATCACATATGAAATAACTGTTTTATTACCTGATCAATTACTGTTTTAAAAGTACTTGCAGAAGAAAAAAAGAACAAGAAATTAGTTTTGCAAATATATTTATAATTAAACTTTCTCAATTTAACAATTGTTTCACTATGCCACACTGTCAATATTTTATATATCTGTAGGTTTTTATATTGTTTTTCTCTGTCATTTAGTAAAAAAAACTTAAGGAAGCAGTCATTTTGCTATTATCTTCTGACAAAATTAAACAGTTTTCAAATTCCCCGCAGCAGTTACTTCCCGTTATTTACTACAGTAACAGTTCAAGGAGCATAGCGTGATATCAGAGCACGCACAGGAAGCAGTCGAAACTATTGACCGGTCAACAGTTTGGGAACATGAATTGTTTTTAGAATTTCCCAAAACAGTCAAAAATACCAAATTACATTCATATAAGGAATCAGGTAGTAATATTATTTATTAAGTACTGAAAAAGGACAAAAATAAAGCAAAGTTTGTGAAATTTACTCTTGATGACGGTCAAAATTTTGGGAAAAGTGAGGTGCAGTATGATCTATGACATTACTTACAGGAACATTCGTTTGTGTGAAGCTTTATTGTTAACTTTTAATGATAACTGTTAAATGCTTCCACAAGTTTAAAATCACTAAAATATGTTTGATATGCTGCTGTATGGAACAGACCAAAGCATGCAGAGTTAAAGAATTGTTTGTCTCTTTTCAAAATAAATAGGAACATACAGTACGTTAATTAAATAATAGTGCAACCTTTTTTTCTAAACATGTTTCAGCAAAACTTTTACAGAAATGTGGAACTTGTCCTAGGGGAACCATTCCATGGATGTTCAACTCTCACAAATGCTTTTAGTGTGAAAAATAGAATAGTCCTTGTGGAAAGAGGGTAAGGCAGTTTGTTAGTGTGTTGACATTTAAACCTTAGCCAGTTATGCATTAAAATAGAATAGTTATTGTGGGTATGCCATTTTGTTAGTGCATTGACACACTAATGTTAGGCTGATACACATAAAAAATAGTTCTTGAGGAAAGAGGGTAGGGCATTTCATTAGTGTGTTGACATTAAACCCTTAGCCAGCTATCCATAAAATATATACATAACCTAGAACTTCTATACATACCCCATAATTTAAATCCCTTCAGTCTTTTGTTAGGATATTTACTTTTTAATGCTTACTTGACACTTAGTACTGACTCTATATATGGACTGTTTGTGTATTTCATTTAGCAGATACGTCAACATATTTATATTGATTGCCTTTCTACAAAGTAAATTTACTACAATATTAACATAAAATTTATATAACCCCTGCAATATGGGAACATAGTACAGGGACATTAATAGTTACCTTTGTCTCAATTTTAAGTCCTTGATCAAAGTTTTGAAGGACTCAGCAGGTTTGTTTCATATTGGGTTTATGATTATATGATATCAAAGGTAAATTTTGATGTTGGTTCCTATCCACTTAATTTTGGTGGAGTTATGGTCCTATCTTGAGATGGCATGTCTGTGTCATATGGACATACCCCCGGTAGTTTAAAATGTGTATGAATGTTATAAAATAAACCTTTTATATTTTGTTTTAGTCATTTGTAAGTTATTTACTGTTGTATATTTTCATTTTATTCTTTCACCTGTTACCTCTAATAGGGAGTGTTCATTTGTGACAAAATCCCTTCATGCAGAGGAAGCTGGTGCTCTTGGTGTGGTGGTGACAGACAATGATGTCAGTAACGATGAACTGTATATAGACATGGTGAATGATAACACAGACAGAATTGTCAGCATACCTGCAGTATTCATGCTGGGAAAAGATGGGTAAGTTGCCAGCCTTGGATAATGGAAATTTTCCTTCACTTTTATTTCATTCATGTTTTAGCATGTATTCATTCTCCATGACAGCGTATCAGCTTATCATTAGTAGGTCAAATGTGCCATTAAGTAGATCAAATCAATGGGGTTTGGCAAATGTCTGGATACTGTCAGACTTCCATATTAGTTGTATGAGATATAGATGGTAACACTGATTAACTCAGTTTAATCAGTTGGTGACAATAATGAACTCATAAATCAAACAAGACTGCACATAAGCCAGTGAAATGTTAATATCTGAATAATAACTAGGTTTAAATTGTTTGTTTCACTCTTTTTTATTTTCTTTGCCAAAATATTCCTGGTAATGTTTTTTAATGGTCCTCCCGCTGACAATGGAAGCAAATTGAGTGTCTCAGTCAGTAAACTGTATTTGATTATATTTAATGATACGTAAAAACATTTCCCACAGTACGTGCAAAATTCTGCACCTTTATATAATTCACAGAAAATTGTAAAGACAGCTTCTTTCCTTATAAGAATGTAAAATTTCCCAACACATCCTGAATGTTACTTTGTGAATGAAAAGGTTACACTGCATGTTTTTACAATGGGTCATTATAATACAAATGTTTCTTAAAACAGTTTCAACATTGCGTTAACTTGTATATATAATGTCATCACCATTGTTTTCCAGCTATATGATCAGGAGTACTTTGGAGCAGCTAGGGAAGTTCTCAACATTGCGTTAACTTGTATATATAATGTCATCACCATTGTTTTCCAGCTATATGATCAGGAGTACTTTGGAGCAGCTAGGGAAGTTCTCTGCTGTCATCAACATTCCAATCAACGTCACTGGTTCCACCGCACAACTCGTCAAACAGCCTCCTTGGACCCTCTGGTGACTTCTTCTCGAACTTTGCTTGCCTCTTGCCATAACATCCCATTTTTGTCAAGTGGCAAGAACATGTTATATTGATCGTGGATTATGCAGCATACACTTTTCTTTTTAAAGAGTTTTTAGCAAAACACCTTAAGGTCTGCCAAACAAACAACCTTAATCTCAGTTTTCACATGACATCAGTATTCATGTCATTGAAAGGTGTATGCAAAAATATATAGTATCTATATCAACACTACATAAATATTCACGATCTCACTAAAAAACAATGTACATGTATTTTTGTGACCCTGGTGAATATGTATAGTTTGTTGTGGACCTGGCTACTGTTTTCTTTCAAAAGTTGTTTCCTAACGAGTTCAACTTAATTATTGGTATCACATTGAAAACGAAGTAAAGGTTGCCTTTTAAGTTAAGGGGCATTCTGAAAGTTCTGATAATGGTTGCCTGGCTGTCAGTAGTCATTATTATGTCTGGGCTTTTTATCCTCTAGTTTTGTGCCAATTTTGATGAAAATTCATTATTATCATTATTACCCAGGATTTTGCTATGATCAGAAGAAAATTGCAGGATTGTTTGCCCCTTTTAATAATATTTCAGACATTGATATAAGAGGGGTTTATGGACAGCTACAAGGTGGGGTGGGGGGTATTTATAAGCCATCAAATTACAGTTCTAGTTTTCTTGTGATGGGTGATTAAGCAATGACTGAATTTTCATCTAGATCTTTTTTGTAACATCTCTTATTGTAATTGAATGCCACAATGCACAGGAATTACTCTATGCCATATGTTCAGCCCTTTTTATATGAAAAAGCCATGTATTGCTAAATTGGGCATCTGTGATGTAGTAAATAAGATGATGGACTGAGGGTCCCGGGTTTAAAGCCCAATGCTAACCACATGATGTCGTCTCATGAAAAGTGAGCCCAATTATTGCACATGGCTCCATATACTTAATTCCAGAGTACTGGTTCTACCCAGGAAGTGTGCTGTCACAAGGTCTAGATATAAGTTGAAAGAACTTTCCAATGGACTATACATACATACATAGGTTTAAAGTAATTACACATTGTCACATGATCAGCATATTTTTACACTAAATGCAGCGAGGTTTACCTTATAAGGAGATATGTTTTCTAAGACTGTCCAGGCTTACCGGCCTTTTATCAAAACTTTCAAACAGCTTCTTGTACTAACAAGGCATAGTAATCAGACTCCATTAAGAACAGGATTCTCCTTAATATGGAGATATAATTGTAAATGGGTTTAAGAGTTAACTTAATTTGGAACATAGCATTGTTTTGTAATTGTCATTTAGATGATAAACTCCAACAATTAAAATCTAGTGACCTCCAAACAACATTTTTCTTCTGTCTGTACTGTACAGCCTTTGCTTTTGAAGTTATTGAAATGATTCAAGTTTGGTTACACTTAAAACACATTTTGACGCCAATGTCATTATTGTCAAAATCAAGATATCATAGGATGTGCAATTATATTGATATACAATATAAGATTGCATGTATCATATTTGGATGTTGTCACTATATAATTGGTGGATAAAGTTGGTTGTACACCAGAATCAGCTTTCTGTTTCTATGTACTCTATGCACCAAAAAATGGTTGTTTGATTGCTCAACATTTTGTGAAGTTAAACAATTTTGTCCGACAGGGGCTATAATTCATACAAAGAAATGTTGGATGAAGCTGAAGGATGGCTAACTCATTTACTATTTTCCATACTTTACTGTTATATGAAGTAATAGTAAAGTTTCATTGTGCGAAATTATGTTGTTGATATTTTAGATAAAAATATAATTAAGCTTGTTACATTCTATTATTTATGTAATTGTGCATATAGATATTAGCCAGATTTTTATCTATGCAAAGAAAATTGCTACATATGTTTATATTTTATATATTGAGGTAATTATTTGTGTGAATTAAATGTTGATAGTTTACTGTATTTTATGTTGATTTATTGGATGTTTGTATTACTTTAATGTTCCCTGTGACCATTGATTAGGCCATGCCAAATTGGAATTTTGTTAAGCGCCAACTCAAGTTTGACAAACCTAGGTACCTATTCACAAAAACGAAACACAAATATTTTACAACAAAAAAACCCAATGCATTATATATATTTTTAATGGAAAAACGTCATCATAATATAAAACAATGGTCTGAATTACTTAAGAAATGACTAGTGTAGCACAGACATAAAATTCAATGGTTTAATATAAAATGACTTGTGTTTTTTACATAAAATTTATATTGTAATTATGGCACAACTATGGCAATATTGTCACAACATATTTGTAAGTAAGAAGGAATGTGGAGTAATGTGTCATGTACAATGAACCAATGAATGAACTATATTATACTGGTCATACTGTCATTATATAATTAAACAATATATAAATGGCACACTTGAGACAAAATACTTTGGAGATCTATGTTGCAAAATTTTATAAATTCAAGGGCATGTAATATTAACATGTTAATATTAACATGTCTATCCTAGCTAGTATTCACACAAATAAGTACTTGGTAATACATGAATGTTTATCACATTAATCTGAGATTCCACATTGTCAGAATTACAATTTCACACCTGGTGTTTGTTGTATCTCTTAAGATAATATGGTGTTTAGACCTGTTCCCTGGTGTTGATTCTTCACTACCATTGACTATTCTTTCAAATAACGAACTGAAGGTTTCCTTTTTGTCCACGGTCAGAGCGTACCAATCTAATACGTTTTGGTCATTTTCCTGAACCCTGACCGCTATAATTTTGCTTGCCATGAGGACTGTTACTCACCAAAACATGTTATTAACAAGCGAACTAATAAATTTGAATTTATTTATGACAGAAACCCAAAGAGAAAAGAAAAAACATCGTGGTTCCAATGAACAGTTTGACTGGATCAGTATCTCTGAATGCTTGAATTTCATGTTATTCTCTTATTATCAAGCATCTACATGATTACGGTTATGAGAAATTGCTTACGAATAGTATACGTCATTACCGAACACATTTTCCCCGAACGAAATTGTCGTTAACGATTAACGGAACATTGGAATTATTTAAGAAAATTTCACTAACAAATTTTTTTTTTTTTGGTATTGGGTTTCCAAAACCTACGCGCACGCTTAATAGAATTCCGATTTGGCATGGCCTTATTAGTGCATGTCATAAAAATGTTATTCATTAAATATAATGATACACAATCATTTTGTAAATTGTGTAAACTGTTCTGGTCAAGAAATCCTGTTTCTTATTTTTATTATATTGTTACTTGTTAATGCTCACTATTGATATGCTATATGATTGTCGAAGTGGCTTAACTGGTTTTATTTCCTTGTCCCTTTTACTAACACTATTCTTACCCCTCTAGTTGACATGGTCTTTTCTTTTGTCAGGCCTTCTTCCAAGGTAATACTTAAAAGACGACGCATAACACCAGTCGTATTTCATATTGCATGTACAACAATATGTAATTGTGTGATGAAATATTAATGGAACACTCTCCTTATGCAAAACTCAATATTACCTTTTTTTGTCAGAGTATATTAAATTTACGAAATATTGAGAAAAAAAAATTATTTTGCCAAAAAGTATACCCAAATTTTTTATAGTAAAATGTAAATATAGTTATGTTTATACAATCATCTTTGCACACTATGATTTGATATTTTAATTACTCAATTATAGATTCTTACAGATAATTTGTATCAGGTGATTATAATTTAGACACAGGATAACAAGATAAAATACAATATGCTGTTGATTTGTTAAGGTGATAGCGGTTGTTTTTCTTTTTTTTTGGCACTAGGGCCAGTACTGTTGCTTACATGTAATAAAGTCAAAAAACAAAAGTTGATCAATATTTAAAAAAATCCTATTTGACGTTAACTTTCAAGAGCACTATATAAAACAATATCACTTTAGCCTTTGAAAAGCCCATTTTCCAAATTAACTAATTCTGAGAGATTTATCTTATTTTTGATTATAAATGCACTTATTTTTTCTAGTGTGCACAGGAACTCTCATATTTATATTATTATATAACATTTGTTATATTATTCATAAGTCTCAGACAAAGTGGCGACCACCAAATGTATTAATTGTTATTTATTCAATAAATTTGTAAAATTATCACCGTTTTTTTTTTTACTTTTTACAAATCAATATGAACAAATCCACATAATTTGTATGTTTGTATAAATACCAAAATGTCTCACAAAATAATTTTTCACTTGGAAAAAGTTGGGTCTTTTAAAAGCACCCCATTGATGGATGACTGATCGTTAAGCACCACCAGTTTTCCACGGCATATGACTGTTCCAAGTCAGTAATTATTTCATTCTCTGTTCTGTCTTAGTGCCTTGTTTATTCATATAAACTTCCAATAATTCTGCTTGTACTTTAACTTCTGCCGATGGTTTAGAGTTGCCAACCTTCTGAACTTTAAAGACATATCAATAGTCTACTGGGTGTGGTTTATACACAGATATTGTGAAAAGTATTTATTGGCATAACTCATAACATATTGTCACTTTGTACTGTATGGGATCACAGAATTCCTTTATGGATTTATTTTTGTCTTTATGTAAATAGACTATTTTATAGGCTGTTTGTATGTTTTCTTCAATCTCAACAACAATAGGGGAGGAGAAAGATGGCTTAATGAACATGTTTACAAGTAATATTGATTTCTTAATATTTGAAAAGCATTGGAGTAAATAATGGTTGTAAAAGCCGATTCTATTACTTCCTTACTATTGGCAATATATCTGACTTGCTGCTAATTAGACCAAGCCTTATATACAAATATAATTCCTAACAAATATAGTAACTGCATACATGTAAATATGGTATATAACAAACATGGTAGAATGTAGTGATGTGAAAATAGTTGCCACAAGAAATATATATGCCAGAGATGTGCAAGAGCTTTGTCATTGGCTGAAATATGTTTTGTTTTTTTACTATTTTCCCATTTGGTTTTGACTACTGCAACAAGGACTAATATTTATTTTTTTATTATCACAATTTTACTAATTCTCAGAATCACAAATTTGTAACTACATTTTCATGTTCCATGCACCAGATCCAACAAAATATTGTTATCATAAAAACTGTTCTCTCAAACCATTGACAAAATGCCTAGACAAGGTCACAAACCATGAAATGGTAGCCTCAGTGGTTCTGTAATGGAAACTCCTTATATAAGGTGGTCAGTGTAGGCTGCTCTGTCATTATAGCTGTATAGAGTATGCCAGTTCTTTAGCTTGCCAGGCATCAGCCACTGGAATTGTCAATGTTTGCTGATCCATTCTACAGACACCAGAGTCCTCGCACACAAACAGTTTGAGTTTCAAGGTCACATCTCCCTTGACAATGTCGTCTACAGCAGGAAAGGATGTGAGAGTTTGTGCTGCATCATGGCTAAGTTCCCCTTTCATCTTGGCTCCACAGGATGTCAGATAGGTCTCTAGGACAGGATCTGTGGAAACAAGAGGTGAGAGTTGTGTACATAAATGCAAAATTATAATGGGTTACATGAACTTTCATTCCGGAGGACATTCTCATGTGGTTTTTGAAATGTTGACTAATGTGACTGTCAATCCATTGTTCTCATATATCATCACAATTTTTTAGGTTTCGACAACAGTTTTATGTCAGTTTCCACGTTCTTGCACTAAATAGTGTTGTCATTAATAAATATATACATATTTTTACCTGGTCATTGTGTGTTACACCATTACAAAATCCTTAGAGGCATATTATTTAATGAAATATTCTTCTTACTAGTTTCCTAGTCATAATACCTTTCTTTTTTACTACAACTTGCTACCTTTATTGCAACAAAAAAAAGAAAAAATAATAATCAAAATATACTGGTAAGATAGGATTTTAAAAATATAGAAAAAAATATAACAATTTATGTTCTTGGTACTGCACATTTTTACTTCGTGCATGATCAAGAATCCCATATTGTACTTCATTCATGAAAACCATGTTTTGAGTCCTTGCAAGATCCTCCTAGAAGGCATACAATATAGTATTTGTACCTTACCATTGCTATAACACTGCCCCCACCCCCCTAAAAACAAAAGAAGAACAAGACTAAAATGAAAACAACAATACCACCTTACCATCAGAACCAAGTATCCAAGTATTGGGTGCCTCCTCATTTAGATGAACTCCTTCTTTACACATTACTTTCAGTGTTACCTTCACAGCTTGCTGGTGACCTTGACTTTCTCCACAAAGGTCAAAGTCAGTGTTAATTACAGATGGATCAAATATCAGTGGAAACTGAAAATACATATATATATATAAATACTAAAAATTACAGATCACAAAAGCTAAATGGTTTAGAGTTTAAAGATAAATGTTTATTGATACAGCAATTGAGCATAAATAATTAAAATGGTTACATGTATAAGGAATGTTTCATACAAAATTAGGTTTAAGGATTATGAACCCTAATGAATCTGTAAAGTCGTGCTTGCCTTCGACAGTTTTTGTACAAGAAATACAAGTACAAGAAATAATGTCATATTACTGTTATATTATGTGATTACAGTATTTTGTGAAGTACTAGTAATCTATTTTGTTGTATAATGTAAAGTCCATCAGTCTATATCATATTATGTTTGCACTGTTCCATGTTACTGTCAAATGTCTGTTGCAGAATTTCTGATTTCAAAGGTTCTAATTTCCCATTTTGGCCAACAATTATCAAATTTAATGGTTTGTTGCTTAAATCCTCTTCAGAAATTTGTTTAAGTTTATAATTTATTGTGGGACAAATTTGAGATGACTTACTATGTAGTCCTTTCTTCAAAAGAAATTTAAATTTTAAGATGTTGAATAAATACTTAAACTAAAGATTTTTTGGCCGATTTCCAACAATTTAAAAACGGATACTTGTTTTGTTAAATATTAGCTATAAAATGAAATATCCATTGTAAAATCATGGTTTTAGTATTGAGAACATTGCTGGATTTATTTTAAAGCATATACAAAACTGAAAATTAAGAAAGATATCCTATTTTTTTTTTGAATTATTATTTTCATGAAATTGATGAAAGTACACAATAAAATATATGTATGGATATTCTAGAATTATATTGAAAGCAATACACCTTGTTTTGTAATGAAGATATCCTCTTAATTTTCTGAGCATGGCAGCTACCATTTTCAGATATGAATATCTGGAGTTACACATGGTAAAAGTGTTTTAAATATGGAAATAAGTTTCATTTATAATATTTATTAGAATTAGATAAGGCTCCATCAATTCCTTGACAATGCTCATTAGGGACAATAATCCTTAAGCTCAGACTGACAATGGAAATATAATAAATGTGTATCTTTAGAATTGTTATACATCTTTACACATGCTAAAAGTTGTTTGAATTTAAAACTTGAGTTTTGACGGTATACTTAAAAAAATACCTTAACACTATATTCTTATACAATATTATGTTTATCTATTCTATAGTCGTGTTATGACGTTTATGTCAATAGAGCTATTACCTAAATTCATTTTTTTATTATTTCTTACACTGTCAATTTTCTGTGACTTGAGGTTGTACAGTTTGATGTCATGATTATTTGTATCAGCTATATAGACTAACTGTGCCTCCACATCACAAACAACTCCGCCGGGCTCATTAAGCTCGGTCAACAATGGGTTGTCTCCCCTGGACCTGCCAGCTTTTCCTGTCCCGACAATAGTGCTACACTGTCGGGTCTTCACATCAACTGACTTGATCTGTAACAATTAAAGGGACATGTCTCTACTTTTCTGTTAAATTTTCTTAGAGCTCTTGATATTTTTAAAAACGTAAACTCAATTTGTAGTTTACAAATGTTTGCTAAAAATCTCATTTAAATATGCCTTTTCTAATTTTATTCATATAATGTTTGGTTTGTTGCATTTTCTGTTTCAGCAACAACTTTTCAGCTATAAATGGAATGTCAATGAAGTTTAATTGAAAGTAAATAAATAGCAAAACTATGATAGCAACAATTGTTCTGTTACAAGACATAATAAAACCTGTGTGTATAACAAATCAACAGTATGAAGTCAAGTTTTAAAAAGATCTCTGTTCATCTCAAGGAATCTCCACATTTTTTGAGCTGTTAAAGAAGTGTTAGCCGACCTTATGATTATAGGAATCTGCCACCAGTAGAGGCCCATCCTCAGTAACCATGGTAACGCCTAAAGGGTGCTGCAACTTAGCTTTAGTTCCAACCTCATCAATGTCTCCAAAGGCAAATAGGTTCTAGAAATATAGAAACTTATTATTTAATGACATTGTTGCACAAAGTGTTTATTGGGGGTGTGGGCTGCATCAGGCAAATTATATTGCCACAGAAAAACAATACACACATTAAACTGTGGTCCAGAACATTTTATTTCTTCATTATAAGCCAGGCTTAGAGATTAGGCTAATCTAACAAACCATTACCAAAGCAACAAGCCCTTACCAAAGCTTATATAGCCATAAATAAGAACATACCATTTTTTAATGTGCTATGCAGATTCTTATTTTAAATCCAAAACATACATCAGGACAAATGTTTGCATGGCATTCCCAATTTAAAGAAGTATAGTTTATTTAAAATTTCTCATTGATATTTATTCCTAAGGATTATTACAAAATACTTAAGTACCTTTTCATATATTAAACACATATCTGTAAACATTTAGGTTAATAACAATGTTACAAACAGAAAACCGATTGCAGAAATGTTCTCTTGGTAACTGTCATGAAGATGTATTATATGCCGACAGATATAAGTCTCATATAGCCTGTTTAACCTTCAACTTAGATGCACCAGACAATGAAAGACAACAGAAGGTTCAGAGGAAACAACTTGCTAACAGAGCTGAAAAATATACTGGAGGCACCAAACATTGAAGGGTAATACATGGATGGATAACCTCATACAGTAAAGTGTGGAAAACTCAGCTTGGAGGAATTATACATTATATAAATGAAAGTGCAATGGTGGTATTCACATTTGGAGCCATTGACAAGAGGTCGAGATACAATGTCATATATTACTTTTTGTGTTAGATGAACCCTTCTCTGACAACTCTGCTTTCTTGCAGTGGACATACACAAAAGGTAAAGGGTCAAGAGTCAAGAATGGCTGACCTCTACTGTGAGGGAGAAGATTGGTTATGTAAAATGTGCAACTTGAAAATCTTAATTTGTGGTTAGTTGGGAAATCCATTTTATTATCACATTTGCATCTAGTATAAATAGGCTAGACTTATTAATGTAAATGATTCTGTTGTTTATATAATTATGGAAATACAAGTATGTAGAACTTCTTTTTGCTGCTCTGAAGACAGTTGTCTTAAACTGATAGGTAGGCACCTCCTGTGTAAAGCAGTAACACTGTATTCATTGCATTAGGAGTAACTCCCAAGTGAACTATCAAGGAAAACATACCTTGGGATCAATAACACCACATACAACAAGTAAACTGTCAAGGAAAACCTACCTTAGGATCAATGTCACCACCTACAACAGGTAAACTGTCAAGGAAAACCTACCTTAGGATCAATGTCACCACCTACAACATGTAAACTGTCTAGGAAAACCTACCTTAGGATCAATGTCACCACCTACAACATGTAAACTGTCAAGGAAAACCTACCTTAGGATCAATGTCACCACCTACAACATGTAAACTGTCTAGGAAAACCTACCTTAGGATCAATGTCACCACCTACAACATGTAAACTATCTAGGAAAACCTACCTTAGGATCAATGTCACCACCTACAACATGTAAACTATTTAGGAAAACCTACCTTAGGATCAATGTCACCACCTACAACATGTAAACTATCTAGGAAAACCTACCTTAGGATCAATGTCACCACCTTCAACATGTAAACTGTCAAGGAAAAACCTACCTTAGGAGCAATGTCACCACCTACAACATGTAAACTGTCAAGGAAAACCTACCTTAGGATCAATGTCACCACCTACAACATATAAACTGTCAAGGAAAACCTACCTTAGGATCAATGCCACCACCTACAACATGTAAACTGTCTAGGAAAACCTACCTTAGGATCAATGTAGCCACCTACAACATGTAAACTGACTAGGAAAACCTACCTTAGGATCAATGTCACTGCCTACAACATGTAAACTGTCTGGGAAAACCTACCTTAGGATCAATGTCACCGCCTACAACATGTAAACTGTCTTGGAAAACCTACCTTAGGATCAATGTAACCACCTTCAACATGTAAACTGTCTAGGAAAACCTACCTTAGGATCAATGTCACCGCCTACAACATTTTTTACTGCCCCGTCCTTCAGCTGAATGCTCCTTACTGAAGAGCTCTCACTGTCAGCTATACTAGAAATATAAAAGCAGAAACTGAGTTCCTTTAAAACAAATCCCTCATTTTTTAAAAATAAATAAGTGGAAAAACAACAAAAATGCCTCTTACATCTACACAAGACTTGACCTACACTTGCATGTTCCTGATTGAGATTCCGCATACAAACATGTGAAGGCTTGTAAAGACAGCACCTGTAAACTGTATGTTGATGTCATGTAATGTTGAAGCAGTCGTAAGATTGTTATTAATAGTATAACATTCTGAAATGACTTCTTGAAATGATAGTCACATAATTCTGTCCCTTGATGAATCAACTGTTACACAGACCTCATTAACTATACAAGTCACATAGTTCTGTCCCTTGATGAATAAACTGTCACACAGACCTCATTAACTATACCAGTCACATAGTTCTGTCCCTTGACGAATCAACTGTTACACAGACCTCATTAACTATACCAGTCACATAGTTCTGTACCTTGACGAATCAACTGTCACACAGACCTCATAAACTATACCAGTCACATAGTTCTGTCCCTTGATGGATCAATTATTACACAGCACTTATTAAGTATACAAGTACAAACTTTTATTGCATTAATCTTACATAAGAAAATAGCAATATAACAACAGAAGGTGATACAGCATGAATTTTAACAGAGAACACATTATGTTTTAAGAGGAATACATATAAAATAAAGCATAAAGATATGCTATTTCATGCTATATGCTATACAGTTATTTCTGTTGTAAGTTAAACCATTAATGAATCAATTGTTACTTTAACTAAGTGAGAGTAGATTGAAGGGAATATCATACTAGAGACTCTGTAAGGTTGTTGACAAGGCAATCCCAGACGGCTGTGCAAAAGCCGCCTTCTCCGGGTAGCTGTTGTTCCTGTTCTCCTCCATGCCACTGCCTGCAAACCTCATACACGTCCCTGCGGCATAGAACCTGTACAATTGTCATCACATATACTTTTTAATGACTATCAGGGCTTGACATTAAAATTTTCAGTCACTGGTCCAATCAGGCTAGTAGGTAGAGAATTTGTCGGTACCTAAAACTGACTTTGTCCTGACCTACAACTAACTTTGTCCTGACTTTAAGCTGAACTTGTCATGACCTTAAACTGACTTTGTCCTGACCTAAAACTGACATTGTCCTGTCCTTAAACTGACTTTGTCCTGACCTTAAACTGACCTTGTCCTGACCTTAAACTGATTGTGTCCTGACCTACAACTGACCTTGTCATAACCTTAAACTGACTTTGTCCTGACCTTAAACTGACCTTGTCCTGACCTTAAACGAAACTTGTCTTGACCTTAAACTGACATTGTCCTGACCTTAAACTGACTTTGTCCTGACTTAAAACTGACCTTGTCCTGACCTTGAACTGACCTTGTCCTGACCTTAAACTGACTATGTCCTGACCTAAAACTGACCTTGTCCTGACCTTAAACTGACTTTGTCCTGACCTTAAACTGACATTGTCCTGACCTACAACTGACCTTAAACTGACTTTATCCTGACCTTAAACTGACTTTGTCCTCACCTAAAGTTGACTTTATCCTGACCTTAAACTGACTTTGTCCTCACCTAAAGTTGACTTTATCCTGACGTACAACTGACTTTGTCCTGACCATAAACTGACTTTGTCCTGACCTACAACTGACTTAGCCAGACCAAACTCAATCTAGTGAAGAATTTAGCATTTATGTTTACATATTTTGCATCACAGTCCAATTAAAACTTAAGCTTAATGATTTCATGACAAAAAAATGTATTAAAAGGAAAACATTCGTCATAGCAAGAGGTAACAAAAGGAAAATCCTTAACAATCCTTTGTAACATTATAACAACATTATATAAATGCTTATGCTTTTAACAACTAACACACAATGCTAGTTATGTGTCAATGAGAAGTTGCCACAAAAGTGAATGACCCATATCAACACTAAGTTATGGTTTTCTTGGTTCAAATCGATATTCATTATCTGTTTAAACTGCAGAGAAGTATTGTCATGTAATAGCTAACACAAAATTCAAATTATAAGTCATTGACTAGTTGACTATAAGTAATTCCTTATTACAAACACTTGATCTCAAAGAAATACTAACATTTTTTCACAAGGAGTACAGAAAATCTTGTTTAAAATGTCATCACAGTGCCACCAGTTGTAATCTTTTAACCTTTTTTTAAACAAACTCACATTTTGTTTTTCTTTTCAAGGATTTTTAATTGTTTCTTGGCCTACTGTTTTCATTTCATTTTCATTTTTTTTTCAATTTCGAAGCCAAAAGAAAATACCGATATATTATACATTGCTGTAAGTTACAGACAACATTTGCATAAACAAACGGTAAATGGATCGGTCTTAAATAGTTGCCATAAATGTTTGTGTTCTAAAGCAGTATTTTTTTTTAAAACATACTAGTCTGTAAAAATGCATGCATATACAAGCGTAATGTTGGTTTTGAACTTTCTTTTAAAATGCAATTTCAGTAATTATTTGGGAGACTGAAGACGAATGAGCTTGATAAAATGTGTTGTTAAATGGGCTGTCTGGTTGTTACATGGTGCAGTTTGGTTTTCAAAGCTATTGCATCCAGTCTCTTCATCTAGCATCCCATGTGCATCTGCTAGAACTGTACTTCCAGCAAAATGTCATGGTGATGGACATATATGGATACAGCTCTCTAACAAAAATATTCATTGAGTCAACAAAAAAATCAGCATTCTTCAACAGTCACTGGTGTTTACCTCTGTCATTGTACATTTATTTACAAGCAATTCAAATGTTTGTCCTTTTGCTTACAGCTATATATACAGAATACAAGAGACATTGTTACAGACTCTGTAGTGCAGATTTTTATAAGAGGCTGACCTGGATTTACACTTTGCGCCCAATCAGATCGTGCTAAGCAGGTTCCATCTTAATAATAAGTGGAATGTTGAAGATAAAAGCATTATTTGTTTACCTACTTCAAGTATAAAAATGTTTCAAAATCCTACTAGACTTAAGTTCAGCAAATTCTTCACAACAAAAAACTTACTGATTTTTGTACCAGTTGGAATCCTTCAGAAAATAGATCCATATCTGATGGGTGCCAGCCATAGCTATAAATAACACACTGGAGTTTTCCAACACTGAAAATATAACAATCAAAAGAAACATGTAATTCTTAACTTAGTCAGTTTTAGGGTTTTAAATATAATACATTCAGAACTACTGGTAAACCAAAAGAACTTTCTGAATCTTAACAAAGACATGTGGCTTACAATTAAGCAGCAAACTCTGCATAGGATTTCCTTAAGTATCATCAGAACTAGGCCCACTCAAAAACAGTTAATTATTTAAATATGTCCTCATTAGGGAAGAAGACGTATGTCTAAGATTGTTTTTGGGGGTGCATTTGAACATTTTGCAATTCTGACAAGATTGGTGTTCACTGGAAGCTGATCTGATCTTGATTTTACACTAATAACATACTGAAATCAGCTGATATGACACAAAAAACACATAATTTTGACACAACGTGAACAAGTCCTATAACATTCCTTCTAAGCAGAGTATATTAAAGGAAACTTCTTACTGATAAATATGCTAATTAACATAAAAAGCAAATAGCATAGATCCTGGAGAGACATCTGGATCCAGACAATTTACCTAAACCTGACAATTTGTGGTAAGCAGGATTCGAACAGAGTCATGCATGTCATTGCTGAAGATTTTTCTATCACTGCAAGACAACTTACCTAGTCCATTCCCCAGACAGAGGTCCCATGGTGAGGAGATGGGCTGGTCTGGGCCCAGGCGACCACCTTCCTTGTCATCTCCTTGACAACCAGTTCCAGCTATAGTCTCCACTAATCCTGTCTTGAAATCAGCCTGGAAATAGAAAAAAACAACTTATCTATTGATGAATGTGTCTATGCTAAGGTCTGTCTGAAACTTAACTAGCAATTTAAGTCACACTGGCAAGGCAGTTCAAGAAATAACAATGATTACACATTTGTGGAAAACCTTATATTTAAAACTGAAACTTGGTTCAAGACCCTTGTTAGTTCATGCATGCAAGCCAATAAAATTATCTGTACTGTAAAAGTAAATAGAAAAATATTATCTTTCATCAGCAAGTGAGATAAGCTGTTATTTTAAATTACATGTATGTAGTACAAATTAGGATTGTCAAAAGGTATTTGAATGCATGTTTTGTCACCTGTTGATACATGGTGAACCATCAACAGTATAGTACGCACAGTGAATCCAAAAGGCATCATGGAATACATAAATTAGTGCTTGCTTTTTATTTCATTATTAAATCCCAAACATTAAGAGTACCCATACCATTAACAGGATTAACTCTTGAAGAAGGAATAACCAATATATTTTTCGTACAACATAAACTTGTACCAGCATTTTTCTTTATTGTAACCCTCGGTTGTGTACCTTTCTGATGAGATGATTGTCTGTGTCTGCAATGTAAAGTGTGGTACCATCTAGGACCAGACCCTGTGGTGATGAGAACTGGGCCTCCGAGAACCGACCATCTTTACTGCCTCGACATGAGGAGCCTATTACATACTGCAAACATACATCCATTAATGGGTCTACCATACACGAAAGAATATATATATTTACTTTGTCATACATGCTCCATGTCCACTGGCAGTTAGACATTGTCACTAGCAGTCACAATATGAGTACCAGCCATCCATAATATATGCCATGTCATACTATAATGTATACAAGCTATGTTGAGTCATAATATATGTTTGTTTATTGGGTGTATTGTCCCATCAACAGTATTTCAGTTATCCTGAGATGATGTTCACTTGAAGCAGATATAGTGATGCCTACTGTGTATAGCATGCTGTGAACACCTGGCACAATACCACACCCAGTCAAATTATCCTGACACCGGGTCAACCAGTTGTGGAACTACCTTTTGCTTATGTGTTCGCATGGGAGCTATATAACTACCATTTTTAACAACTTTGGTATGTCACTGCATGGGATTGAACCAGGGCCTCCGGTACCTGCAGCCAACGCTCTACTGTTTGCGCTACCAGGTCCAGTGAGTCATAATATTTGTTTATTCGGTTTATCCTTCCACCGACAGTATTTCAATTATCTGGAGACGGTCATAATATATGAGTAATATCCTTTCATTATATTGCTGTCATCGAGTCATTAAGCTATTTGCGCACTGCTAGCAATTGAAGGATTAAGGTACAATAATGGCAGCAAATGTGTGACTTTGTCTTAAACAAAATTTATTCTGAATAAAAAACTATGTGTGATTACTAGATGGAATTCTATTGACACTTTAGTGATGATAATCAATCAAATGACTGAAATGAGCATACACAATTTTGTTATGTAAGAACTCACTTTAACAAGTCCCCTGGAGTCAGCCACAATTACTCGGTGATGACCGGAATCAGCTACTGCAACAAGGTTCTTTCCCAAGCAAACCTGATATGCAAAAGAACAAAAACAACTGTGGAGATTCTTTCCCAGGCAAACCTGATCTGCACTAGAAAACAACAATTGTAGATTCTTAACAAGGCAAACCTGATCAACAACATAAAAAAACAACAACTGTAAAGATTCTTTCCCAGGCAAACCCGATCAGCACTAGAAAACAACAACTGTAGTATCTTTCCCAGTCAAACCCGATCAACAACAGAAAAAACAAAACTATCACTAAAAGTGATTAAAACCGTCAAATGGGTGCTTGATACAGGACCTGGTAAGCTTAGAATCAATGGCATTAGGTAGCACAAGAAACATACATATATGTAACAGTGACCTTGACCCCACCTGTCCCATTTTCAATCCTAAGCATCAACTTCTCAGAAGCTACTTATACAGCAAGTTTCAGAAAAATATCTTATTCCTAAATAAAATTATTGAGCAGAAACCATTATTATTCTCTGTAACAGTATTGACCTCGATCCCACTGGCCCAACTTTCAATACCGAGTGTCAGCTTTACAGAAGCTACCTACACAGCAAAGTTCATTAGAATATCTCATTCCTAACTACAGTTAATGAGCAGATTATTTTTTTTCAGTAACAGTGACCTTGACCTGAAGTCAAATTTGATATGTATGTTGTAATGTTACAACTGTGTACCAAAAAATGTTCAAATCTGTGAAACCTTTCATGAGTTATTGTCCGGAAACCATGAAAACTAACAGACCTACTGACAAGCTCATCCAAAAACCATTTTCAATTTTTAGTAACAGTGACCTTGACCTCACAAGCTCCCACATTCAAAGCTGACCTGTATCTTATGATGTTAAACCTGTGTACCAAAAGATGTTTAAATCTGTCAAGCCTTTCATGAGTTATTGTCTGACTGACAATCTCACTCCTATATACTCCCTTAAACTTTGTGGGGTATAATGAGAGTAGTGTTTCTTTCCCAGGTAAACCTGGTTAGCAACAGAAAAACAACTGTAGTGTTTCGTTCCCAGGCAAACCTGATAAGAAACAGAAATAATCGCTCACCTGATGACACAGGCTTTTAGTAGGCTCAAATCTGGCATCAAGTAATTAAAAGTCATTTACTTTAGAAACCTTCAGTAAAGATTGGACCATTAGTGTGGCCCCTGGGTTGATAACATTTTCTAGAATTTTACTAAGTAACCTACTGAATCCACATGACTCACTTCAAAACATATGAAAAATTTCATACAGGCAAACATGCTGGTTGTTTTGTTGAAGATTGGGCCATCAATGTGGCCTCTTAAGTGTTTTCACAAGGTTTTTCTGAATGTGACCTAGTGACCTACTTTTTGATCCCTCATGACCCAATAACATACTCATCCAAAATTTGATGCAGACAAACAATCTGATCAAGTTTGGTAAAGATTGGGCTATGAATGCGGCCTCTTGTATGTTCACAAGCTATTTCTAAGATTTGACCTGGTGTCCTACTTTCTGAACCCCCGTGACCCAGTTACGAACTCGTCCAAGATTTTATGCAGACAAACATTCTGACCAAGTTTGGTGAAGATTGGGCTATAAATGTGGATTCTAGTGTCTTCACAAGCTTTTTTCTAAAATTTGACCTACTGACCCACTTATTGTCCCCACGTAACGCAGTTATGAACTCATCCAAGATTTCATGAAGGCAAACATTCTGATCAAGTTTAGTGAAGATTGGGCTATAAATGTGGTCTCTAGTGTGTTCACAAGTTTTACCTAAAATTTGACCTAGTGACCTGCTTTTTGACCCCAGGTGACCCAATAATGAACTCATCCAAGATTTCATGTAGACTAACATTCTGACCAAGTTTTATGAAGATTGGATAAAAACTGTGGCCTCTAGTGTGTTCACAAGATAAAATGTTGATGACAGACGTCCGACGAAGTGGTATCACAAAAGCTCCCCTTGAGCACGTTGTGCTCAGGTGAGCTAAAAAAAAACTGTAGTGACATACGAAACTATTAACAAATACTGTTACAAAGTTACCAATTTAACAGAATGAGATGTATTATTTAAGAAAATGTATTGTGGATTTAATTATAAATCTGTCTACAAGTATGAATACATACCTTTCCTGGAAATAAAAGCTTTGAGTCTGGTAGCTTTTCCAACCTTACTGGCATATCTGCATGGCTAATCTGATCACTGAAGAACTGCCGTGCTACCCTGACAAACTCACCCAGGCGTTCTTTATGCCCTTCTCCAATTAGATGATACAGGTATTCCCCATTAGGACCCAGTATCACCAGTGTGGGCCAGCAGGCAATCTGCAGCTCTGACCAGAGTTTCAGGCTGGTATCATTGACAACTGCATGCTTGATGCTGTACCTTAAAATTGCGCTGAGTATATTCGCCGAGTCTTTTTCATTCTCAAATTTGGCAGAATGGATGCCCAAGACAACAACCGCATTGTCATTTTTGTATTTTTCCTCTAGGGCTTCAAGATCTGGTAGGATGTGCATACAGTTGATACAGCAGTAGGTGAAGAAATCAAGAACGACTATCTTTCCTTGTAAATGTGACTTGAGGGATAGAGGCTCTGACACATTGAACCATTGTAGATCTGAAATGCATGAGCACATATAGACTGGTAAGCCAGTTTTAACAAGTATATTTTGTAATAACACTAATGTGATGACATGTGGGTTATAAGTCTGTATCCTTACTAATATTTATTGACATAAAGCTATGACTTTGGTAGAAACACAGCAATAATGGATCCTAGCTACATAGCTGTGAAGGATGAAAAGTGAGACTGAGATAATGTTTGAAGGAGCAGTTGCACCTGCATTTGTTGAATCTATTTGATGCATAAAAACCTGAATTGTTATGGTAAAATAAGCTTAGTTAAATATTCTTTAAAAAATATATGAAAAATAAAATCATTTGGTAATAACCTATCATGTAAGGTCCAAGAAGACATAGGTGAAAGTTCTCACTATGACCAGGACATGAACCCACATGGTCAGGCGCTGTGCAGTTACAGGGCCGCAACTCTAACTATTAGGATACAAGCGTTCCATATAATAAAATTACAGAAAGCTTAAAACAAGTAAAAAGAACTGACCTGTGTTAAAGTCAGACACAATAAATTTACACTTGCTGGTGACCAATGACAGATGCTTCAGCACAATGGCATCAAACTGACCATTCTCCTCGGCAAGCTTCTCATCCAGCTCATTGCAGGCTTCTAATGTGTTGTTGATGTCCATTCTCACAAACTATTACACCTCTACTGAAACAAAATGATGTATACACGTAGTGATGTATACATGTATAGTGCTGCCTTTTCTCAATTTAACATGCATAATAATAAACAGTTTGGCTTTATTTTATCTTTACAAATATACTGATAATTGCACTACAAAGCAGGCTCACTGAAGATAACACTTTGAAGCTTTTGAGTGCCAGCCTCAGAGTGCTAGCCTTAAAGAGCCAGCAAGGTGCCAGCCACAGAGTGTTAGCCAGGCAAAAGCCTCAGAGTGCCAGCTTTAGAGTGCCAGCAAGGTGCTATCCACAGAGTGCGTGTAAGGTGCCAGCCACAGAGTGTCGGCAAGGTGCCAGCCTTAGACATGGCTTTAAGGTTCCAACCTTAAGATTGTTGCTTCAAGGTGACAGCCACAGAGTGCCAGACAGGTGCCTGCCTCTGAGTGCTAGCCTTAGAGTGCTGGCAAGGTGCAAGCCACAGAGTGCCAGCCTTAGAGTGTGGCTTAAAGGTGTCAGCCTTAGAGTGTGGCGTCAAGGTGCCAGCCTTCGAGTGTGGCTTCAAGTTGCCAGCCTTAGAGTGAGTGCTATGTAATTAGTAATAGTACTAGTAGAATTAAGCGAGTATGTTTCATTTCCCAAAGATTACTGATAACAAGAGGGCCATGATGGCCCTTAATCGTTCACATGATGACACAGGCTTTTAGTAGGCTCAAATCTGGCATCAAGTAATTAAGAGTTATTTACTTTAGAAATCTTTGGTAAAGACTGGACCATGAGTGTGGCCACTGGGTTGATAACATTTTCTAGAATTTTACCAAGTAACCTACTGAATCCACATGACTCACTTCAAAACATATGTAAGATTTCATAGTGGCAAACATGCTGGCCAAGTTTGGTGAAGACTGGGCCATAAATAGGGCCTCTAGTATGTTCACAAGCTTCTGCTAAGATTTGACATAGTGACCTACTTTTTGACCCCACATGACCCAATAATAAACTCATCCAAGATTTCATTCAGACAAATATTCTGATCAAGTTTGTTGAAGATAGGGCTATAAATGTGGTCTCTAGTGTGTTCACAAGATTTTTCCAAGATTTGACCTACTGACCTACTTTTGGACCTGGCGTGACCCAGTTACAAACTCATCCAAGATTTCATGCAGACAAACATTCGGACGAAGTGTGGTGAAGATTGGGCTATAAATGTGGTCTCTAGTGAGTTTACAAGTCTTTCCTAAAATTTGACCTAGTGACCTACTCTTTAAACCCAGGTGACCCAATAATGAACTCATCCAAGATTCCATGCAGACTAACATTCTGACCAAGTTTGATGAAGATTGGATAAAAACTGTGGCCTCTAGCATGTTCACAAGCTAAAATGTTGACAACGAACGACGGACGTAGCGGTATCACAAAAGCTCCCCTTGATACCAAATTATGTTTTTTAAAGGATTCCACTCCATTTGTTATCAGTTTTTGTTTTCTTCTGTCTGAACCAGATTCTCTTCCCAGTTAATTTGGTGGAAACAAAAATCCTGGACAAAAGTTTATAACTTTTATATTTGTAGTTTGAACAACTACTTACCATATTTAACCAAAATTAATGAATGCAATTTAGGCTTTACAAGCAACAAAATTGGCCAATATGTGAAACATCTTCATTAGTGTGTGGCCATTTTGAAAGTTTTTGTCATTTCAATTTCGGATATGTTCATTTTTATGAAAACAAACAAATCAAAATTTTATCGCAAAATGTAAACATCTGAGTATAAGCTGTTGCTTTATAAAAAATATAAAGTTTCTCAACATTTGGATTTTATAAAAGATTTCATAAGTGAAACAGTTTTCTGTATTTCTGAATTAAAAAACGAATGTTTCATTATTGAAACTAATGTAAACAAGGCCATGTGTCCAAAGTGAAGACATTTTTTTAAATTTCCTCAAATTTTTGCCCCAAAATTCAATGACTGAAACAGTTAATTGTTAATAATAAATAAGTGTTAAGTCAAAAAAATTAGCTGTTTATTTTCATTTATATAACTCTTACACAATATTGCACTTGTTTGTAGACATTTTGTTTCCAAAAGATACTGTCATTACTTCAAATATATTCTGTTTGCACTTGGTGTGCTAATCTAATAACTCTAACATAGGGCATTGATATAGTCTATACTATAGTTTTTCAAGTCAGAACTAAAATGTGCAGTGGTCGAAATTAGCGCTAGCCTGACAGCAAAAAACTAGTAGATTTTCTCTCAAGCTAGGAAAAATTGCCAATTTACTAGTCTGACGGGCTTGTAAGATCCAGATCATTGAAAAATTATTGTACTGTCATTTTGAATAAGTAAACAAATTTTTGAGTCGCTTATTCATTCGGCAAGCTGTTGCTTGTATCATAAACATGTTATGCACACTAAACCGGTAACATGTTTAGTGCTCAGGACTCAGGCGGTATTCATTTTTCCCGCATGGTACATAATGTTCTATACCAAATTAAACTTAACTGAGCCACAGAACAAAATGGCAGAGAAAATGAAAATAAAAAATGTTTCTGGTGCAAAACCTAGAAAAAAACAACTGAAAATGACGAGCGTGTTGCCACCAAACGTAAATAGGTAGATGTTTATGACAGAAATTTTCTTCTTTCTTGGACAAATAACAGGCCCTTGTTGCTCTTTAGGAGGAAGTCAAGCACCATGTTTTACAACAGTAATTTTATTTTCTTGTGTTCGAGAGAATAAATGAAATAAGTGTTGAATGTAAGATGGTTTTTTTCTGTGTTCATGTTAATTTTTTTAGACTTACTTGTAAATTAAAACAGAATTTAATTCAGGCTAGTGAATTTTCTTTCAGGTTAGTAAAAATTGCTTAATTACAAGCCTGACTTGCCTGTAGTGTAAATTTCAATCCTAATTTCTATGACTGAATATGTCAAGCAATTTGTCTCAAAAAAAAAATAATTAAATAACAAGGATTAATGCAAGATACGTATTTACACACTAATTAATTAAGTTTTCCACCCGTCTTGTATGAAGTAGGACTAGGTAAATTCCTATTACCCTTTCTATACATGTATGCCCCAATCAACCTGTGTTTCAATTTAGTGTAGTGACACCAGGACATCCGATCATTCGCGAAAACATATTACAATTAAAGTTAAAGCATCCTGACACTGTTCTTATTCTCAAAGAAAATCAATATCAATACCTCAAAATAGGTTTTTACAAAAATTGAAAGGGCATCTCAAGACATTCGTGTTATATGTTGAATGTTCTTGAGTTAAATTCGTCTTCCGAGATTTCCGAAACAGGAAATGCAAAAACTCGCACCAAAGTTAACGAATAGTTTTCATGACATTTTTTACTCATTTTTTACTGGATTCTTTTGTAATCATCGAAAAATAAAACTATAATACAATAAAGCTCATCTGACTGATTTCCTTGTTAAGAGTCATTAATTTTCTTAAATAAAACATAAAAATGGCTACAACGAATTTCGTTTTTTTATTTACTTATAAACAACACGTGGGTTGTTTCACAACCAAAACAAATCCCAAACCCACATTTATCTTGGCGTGGAACCTGACGTGAGTCCAAAAAGATATATGTGTAACATGTCATCCTCTAAGAAGAAGCGAGTTATGGAGGAAGAGATGGAAGAAATTGAGAGTGAATCAGAGGAAGATTCTGAAGATGAAACACCAATGGATGCAGAGGTAAATATTTTTGTTGATATTGTAAATATCTAGCCATTGTCTGTAGGTAACCATAGCCTTATCACTAAAGTAAATCTGAGAGGAGAAAATAATCCTGTCCCTAATGGGGATCCGAACCCGGGACCTTTAGATGAGTAGGCTGACACTCAACCATGTCGCTAAAGGGTTAACCCAACAGCAAGGCTGTTGGAAGTGCTTATAAGCACTACACTCATCCCCCTTTACTTTTTTCTGGGCCCAAGCCCATCTCAGGACAGCCACACCAGGCTACCGTTTACTTCTGACACCATTAAAGTAAATCTGAGAGGAGAAAATAATCCTGTCCTTAATGGGGATTCGAACCCGGGGCCTTCAGATCAGTAGGCTGACACTCAACCACGTAGCTAAAGGGTTAACCTAACAGCAAGGCTGTTGGAAGTGCTTATAAGCACTAAATCACTAAGACCAAGTGTATCATAGTTTTATATTTAACTTTTTTTTTTTCACATTCCTCATTTTGCTTGATTCACCTATCTGATAAAAAGTAACAAATGAATACCGGCACCAGCATAGAAAATGGTGAAAACAAATGTCCTATGTGACGGCTTATTTGTAGACTTAAGGGTAATCCATGTCTGATCTATGAGGGATCAACAGCAAGTGAGAGAATATGTAAGTGACCCTGCTTGCTCATTACGAATGTAGCAGAAACATTGAACTTACACTGGGATTCTTACTACAGACTTCACCAAATTCTGTTTAAAGTAGATTCAAATTGTATTGCTAGAGTACCATTGTTTTACATATTCCAAGGGCTTTAAATAAAATGTTTTATTCAGATATGAAAAAAAAAAGAATCCCTGTGTTGCCTTAAAACTTTACTGACAATAAATGTTACATTGAAGGATGTGCAGATGGATTTTGAAGCTAGAACTGCCGAAGATTGTGACTTCAATGGCATAAAAACACTCTTGCAGCAGGTAAAACAGAAACATTTACAGGCTTTATATTTATATACCGGTACTTCTTACTGACAAGAGATTATGATTACTTCTTTCTGACAAGAGATTATGATCTGATTTTTTTTTATTTATTTGCAAAATAAATGAAAATACCTGAATCTTTAAGGGGAAGATTTTTAATAATACAATTACATTCTTAGTTAATTAATGAATTCACTTTTATTTTATCTAATCTACTTTAAATGTAATTGGTACCTCCCTGTCTTATATTAATCATTACTTATTTGAAATGAATTGCTGTGCTTAAATTGATTTATCAGTGTGATATTTAATGAAATTGTGTATTTTTGACCAAGGTGTTTCTGAAGTCCCATGTCAATCTATCGGAGCTTGCTGATACGATCATCTCACAGAACTATGTGGGCAGCATTGTAAAGGTACTCATCTAATTATAAGTACTATATAAATAACATTGTAGGTGTATTTGTATAGGTTCTCACTTCTATGATGTCAGTCAACACTTTTGTTTGTCTCCATGGTTAGTTTGACATAAAAACACACTGGCTCAAATGTCCCAGTAGGCAATATTGCAGAAGAATGCAAAAGCAATTCCATGGTTAGCTTTAAACTGCTGTTCTAGAGCTAATTCATGTTACTAGGTTTGGTATTATTTAAATTGTGCTTGATGTTCTGGAACATTGAGGTTATCATTATTATGCCTGTTTTATTATCTTTGTCAGGTAAATTTAACACTAAACCAACCTAAATAACAAATTTAAATAATCAATGTTTTGTTCAAAACTAAGCTTGCTAAGCATGAATAAGTGTAAGTTCAGATCAGCTAGCTATGACTGGAAGTTGTGTGATCTGGAGTGCATGGTTTATTTCTGACTCTTTAGGCATAATGCATGTATATTTCTAAAGTGGACTTATTTAGGTTAATATCACCATAAAGCATGATAAGAGGTAGATATGAAACTAAGTTTCCGGCCTCTTTTTGAAGGAAACAACCAGCAAGTTCTTTTGTCTTGTTAATGATTGTGTATCCTTACCAAGGTAACTGTTTAATTATTATATCCCAATAACAAAGTGCAAGTGGGTATACTGGCGTCAAGATGTCGGCAAACAATTTTGTCTGGGCTTATTTTTGTTATGTTTGCATAAATTTTGATGAAAAATCACAATTGTCTTCAGTGCCAACATAACCATGGAAACCTCTGCACCAGCTACGTTTAGTTTGGACCAAATAGAATTGCAGGAGGTTTGCCCATTTTTACAAAATTTCAGATGTTTATTATGAAAGATTAACGAACAGGTAGCGAGCTAGGTGATGGGTGGTAGTATGTGTGAGCACTTTGATTATAGGTCAAGTATAAAAATTATCCTTTTTTTTTCATATTGTCTTTAGCAAAATATAAGAGGGTAAGTCATTGTTTTACCTTGTTTCCTGTATCATTTGTAGCAAGTATATGATGCTGAAGCAGCAGCTGCTGATGATGACGATGATGATGATGCTTTCGACACAGTTTTTGCCCTGTCAACAGTACTTAATCTAACAGAGAGAAAGGTAAGAACCCTTTTTTGATTTCAAGTATAGAAGAGCTTTACATGTATGATGATAACATCAATAGTTCTGATGTAGTTTAGTTGGTACCTTATCAAGGTGGGATTGCAACTTATATTGTAGTCTTCTTGAAAGGCATTATTAAAAGGTAAAGGTTTCTTTTGTCTTTTACAGAGACATGGGATAAATAATTTAATAACATTCATTTACGGGTTAAGTGTTCATGAAACCCTTGTGTAACTTGGAAGTCTTGAATTACTTTTTTTTGTTATTTAATTTCATCCTAACCAGATAGAGCCTAAGGTAACCTTTTTCTTACTAAAAAGTGGTACTCCCTTTTTCTTGTTTGTTGCATTTACAAAGTTAATGAGCATATGAAGGATCATGCATGAATGGTTTTTTTAGATTAACACTAATTGAGGCAAACTATTTTTCTTCTCATGACCATCCTATAGTGAAATTTGTGTATAATTCTCAAGAATTTGAAATTTCTGTAGGGTTAATTGGTGATGTTTGTGAAATAAAAATAATAAAGGCAAATTCATTACTTTACAGATACAGTTTTATTTAAAAAAAATGTTCAACAAAAATACACAAGTCGATATTACAAATATTTCTTTCACATGTTTAAATACCATAATAACCATGCAGTGGGAATGTTGTATTGGAAAGTATCTATATTTTCTAAATTACTATTGCAGGAACTAGAGTGTGTGAAACAGATGAAGATAATGTTGACCGAGAGATGCAAACAATGCAGCAAGGATAAGTCAGAGAAGTTTGACAAGCTACTTAATGACCCCAGCCATCAACTGGGCTATCTAGTCAATGAACGCTATGTGAACCTTCCCCCCAATATGGCCATACCTATGTTGGAGTCACTGGTGTAAGTATTAACTGGAAGCCTGCTAGGCACTTGTTGATAAACTATTCAAACAGCACAAATACAGATCAGCCAGCTCCAAATGTAAGTCACTGGATCAGATCTGCAGTATTTGTTGTTAGTTCTTATCTTTGTATATAATTGTCAGTTCATGTAGTTGTTAGCAAACAACAAGTAAGAATAAGTTTAGATTAGTGACATTGCCCAGTTGGATCAGAATTTAAATAGACATTGCACGATTTGATCTGAATAGACATTGCAAAGTGTGTGTGTGTGTGTGTGTGGGGGGGGGGGTGTCTGAATCCAAATAGACATTGCCTAGTTGGATTAGAATCTGATTAGACATTGCCAGTTGGGTCTTAATAGACATTGCCCAGTTGGGTCTGAATCTGAATAGACATTGCCCAGTAAGACCTGAATCTGAATAGACATTGCCCTGTTGGATCTGAATAGACATTGCCTAGTTGGATCTGAAAAATGTTGCCCAGTTGGATCTTAATAGACATCGCCCAGTTGGATCTTAATAGACATTGCCCAATTGGATCTGAATAGACATTGCCCTGTTGGATCTGAATAGACATTGCCTAGTTGGGTCTAAATAGACATTGCCCAGTTGGATCCAAATAGATGTTGCCCAGTTGGATCCAAATAGATGTTGCCCAGTTGGATCCAAATAGATGTTGCCCAGTTGGATCTGAATAAACGTTGCCCAATTGGATCTGAATAGACGTTGCCCAATTGGATCTGAATAGATGTTGCCCAGTTGGATCTGAATAGACATTGCCCAGTTGGATCTGAATAGACATTGCCCAGTTGGATCTGAATAGATGTTGCCCAGTTGGATCTGAATAGACATTGCCCAGTTGGATCCAAATAGATGTTGCCCAGTTGGATCTGAATAGACATTGCCCAGTTAGATCTGAATAGATGTTGCCCAGTTGGATCTGAATCTGAGTAGACATTGCCAACTTAGATCTGAATTTACTAACTTGCCTTAGCCTTATCAATGAATGTTTAGCAATTTAACTTCTTAAATGCTTAAGGTGTTTCAATTTGAGTCTGGCATGTGGTTAACAGCAAAAATTACAGAACTTGATCAAACTTACCATGTCCAATTCCCAACAGGAACAAGCTATATGGGTGTACATTATAAAAAAAAAAAATATATATATATATATATATATATATATATATATATATATATATATATATAGTTTAAATACATAGTGCACACTATTTGTCTAGAAATGACATATCCTCCAAAATCACAGAGTTTAACTAAATGCATGTACATTATTTGTCTAGAAATGACATTTCCACAAAAAGCATGCCCAGAGTTTAACTATGTTGGTGTACACTAGACATGACATATTCACCAGAAGAGGAGAGTTTTAATGTTTATTGAGATTGTTTTCAGCATTATATTTTTATCATTGCATGACAAATATGACACAGTTTAAACCTGTCTCTTTTTTTAGCTCACCTCAAGGGGAGCTCTTGTGATACGACTTTGTTGTTTGTCAAATACATTTTAGATGGTGAACACACTAGAGGCCACAGTTTTTACCCAGTCTTCATCAAATTTGGTCAGAGTGTTTGTCTGCATGAAATCTTTGATTAGTTCATAATTGGGTTACCTGGGGTCAAAAAGTAGGTCACTAGGTAAAATCCTAGAAAAAAACCTGTAAACACACTAAAGACCACATTTATAGGCCAATCTTTATCAAACTTGATCAGAATGTTTGTCTACATGAAATCTTGGATGATTTCGTAACTGGGTCACATGAGATCAAAAAGAAGGTCATAAGGTCAAATCTTTAAAAAAAAAAAAAAATGTGAACACACTAGAGGCTACATTTATAGGCCAATCTTCATCAAACTTGATCAGAATGTTTGTCTGTCGGAAGTCTTAGATAAGTTTGTTTTTGGGTCACGTGGGTTCAAAAAGTAGGTCACTAGGTAAAATTTTAGAAAATGCTTGTGAAGACATTAGACCACATATATAGCCCAATCTTCACCAAGCTTGGTCAGAAAGTTTGTCTGCATAAAATCATTGAAGAGTTCGTAACTGGGTCACGTGGGGTTAAAAAGTAGGTCACTTGGTCAAGTCTTAGAAAAAGCTTGTGAACACACTAGAGGCCTCATTTATGGCCAATCTTCATCAAACTTGGTCAGAATGTTCGTCTGCATGAAATCTTGGATGAGTTCGTTATTGGGTCACGTTGGGGTCAAAAAGTAGGTCACTAGGTCAAATTTTAGAAAAAAGCTTGTGAACACATTAGAAACCACATTTATGGACCAATCTTCATCAAACTTGGTCAGAATGTTTGTCTGCATCAAATCTTGGATGAGATCATTATGGGACACCTGGGGTCAAAAAGTAGGTCATTAGGTAAAATCTTAGCAAAATGTTGTGAACACACTGGAGGCCCGATTCATAGCCCAATCTTCATCAAACTTGATCAGACTGTTTGTCTGCATCAGATCTTGGATGAGTATATTATTGGGTCACGTGGGGTCAAAAAGTAGGTCACTATTTAGAAAAACTTTGTAAAACACTTAAGAGGCCACATTGATGGCCCAATCTTTACCAAACTTGGCAAGCATATTTGCCAGTATGAAATCTTACATATGTTTTGAAGTAGGTTACTTGGTAAAATTCTAGGAAATATTATCAACCCAGGGGCCACACTAATGATCCAACCTTCACCAAAGATTTCTAAAGTAAATAACTCTTTATAACTTGATGCCAGATTTGTTCCTACTAAAAGCCTGTGTCATCAGGTGAGCGATTAAGGGCCATCATGGCCCTCTTGTTTAATATTTGTTATTCTTTTTTTTTGGTCATGAGATCAATGCTTTAATTTGATGACTTTTGGATTTTATAAGTTAGTCTTCTGTTTTTTTATGTCTATATATTAAATTGAGGATAATTTTGTTTTGGTGAAGTTATTGACCTTGATGTTTTGGGATGGGTGTTTGAGGACTATTGTATCATGATATGATTGCAATATTGTGGAAGTGTATTGAGTTTTGTGTGGGTAATATTAAAAGTTACCTTTACCTTACACTGTTACAGGTGAGTCAAGCTTAGTAATTTAATGATGACTAAACTTTTGTCAGTCAGAAGGAATTCTTTTGCAGGTATCGGGCTGAAAATGAAAAAAATAAAGTAGCTTTAACCATCATTTGCAGTCTGCCAGTGATTCCCTTATGGTAGTTAAATTGTGAGCAACATGCCACATGAGTTTTATGGTAAGATATTTATTGAAAAATATTAACAGAAAAAAAAAATTCTGACGATTTTTTCATAAACGCCATAATAAGTGATATGCTGTTTTTTTTCAGAAAAGAGATGGAGAAAGCATGTCAGAAACAGATGAAATACAAGTTTGACCACCTCATCATGGTGTGTAAGACATTTGAGATGGCACAAGCCCACAACAGGAAGGACTTGTTTTGGTCTAACCCAGAAGAGGAACTTTTCCATGAGGTATGCAATCAGTGCTGATGTGATATGATAGTCATGTATTCTTTGAGGATATATTGTAGTCAAGGTAATGCACATGTTCAACGACATTCTCTCTCATCCAAATTTTTGCTATAAGTGATGTATGGGTGATCCTCACTGTGACCAGGTTAAGGGTTTAATTCCGGGTATAAACTAACCTTTATGTAAGTTGGTTAAAAATGGCATTGGATTTGCTTCCCTTATATATGCAAACTTGTTACTATTGCTCCAGGACAGGGTGCTCTTTGATCATGTGAGAAAAACTAAGAGATTTTACCAAGTTCTCAATGCTTAGTTTTAAAGTGTTATTCCTTGCTGCAATGTCTGTGCCTTACTGTCATGTCCAGCTATATGCACAGTCCAGTTTCATTTAGGGCAACATAAGTTTGAGTATTTAACAAATAAATCAGACAGTTTTAAGAAACTAATAATATTCTAACTTTTTAAGGTTGTTAATAAGTATAGATTTAAAATATTCAATAACAATGTAGCTGTTTTCTGAATAGCAAATAGCATAATGGGTACATTTAGTTTGTGCAACTCTACCCTGTGCAGTGTGATCTGAATATATACAATTATCATCTACTATGGTAATTTTATGTTCCTTAAAAATACATATCTTCATTCCATTCTGATATCTTATCCTCAGGTGGCTGAGATGGGGTTTAGTTATTCAGTGGCCAATGAGAGAGACTCTGGAGTCGAGAAATGGAGTTCGGAAGACGGAATGGAGCCGTTCAGGACTGTATTGGTGATAGCTGCAGACAAACTACCTGGTGTCATAGAAAAGATGAAGCAGGAACTAACAAAGACTTAAAAAAGTCACCAACCATGCTAATAAATGATGATGATTATCTACAGTAAAATTCATATTTTATATGTAAAATCATGGTGTTTCAAAAAATATTTTGATGATTATAAACTATAAATTTCAGGTTAGAAAAATTATAGTGTTTTAAAGCTTATCTTCATGTTTTTTTTAATACAAATTTACACCATTTTATTAACTGTCTTGTTTGTGATATAATTGAAGATCCTTTTTTTTTAAATTTAAAGTAGGGTATACTGGTTTCAGGTGGTCATGTTGTTCTTCAGAGACCATTTGTGATGTTTTATGCAGTACAACCATGAGAATACCACAGTCAGACTATTTATAATTGTTGGTTTAGTTTATTACCTCCATAGCAAAAAATATTTATTTTAAAAAAAAAGGACTCTGCTGTTGTAGCTAATAACCGCCTTGCATCACTTCTGTCTGCATGCTTACTACTAAACTATGTATTTAAAGTAACTGTTTCCACAAGACTTTCATGGGAAAAAACCCTCACAGATTTGCAAATCACAGATTTTACAAACCTCTTGTGAAGCAGTTGATTACTTTCTTTAAATTTTGTCACTTTGTGCTGACTGCAATAAAAACTTATTGCTGCCAAGTTTTGGGTTTTTCTGACTTGGATTTTGTTTGTTAAGAGCATATGTTTGTCATTATATTTGCAATTCACCTTAAACTTAAACTAAAAAAATATGTCAATAAGCCCCATGCTTTTGTTTTAAAATATGTCTAGACAGTTAAAACGCTGGTAGTTACTAGTTGATAGACAGATGCCCTCAACATTTGGTTTAAAATATCTCTAGAAAAGGCAGTAACTAGTGGATAGATACATGCCCCCAGCTTTTGGTTTAAAATATCTCTAGAAAAGGCGGTAACTAGTGGATAGATACATGCCCCCTGCTGTTGGTTTAAAGAGTCATAACTCTGACAATAGTAAGTGATGGACACTTGCCCTCAGCTTTTGTTATAAAATATATAACTTGGAATGTTTCAATGTGTTGAAAATAAACTGGTTTGTCTTTGAATGTACATATAAAGGATGTACATGTAATGTAAATAAATCAATAAAATATCAAATAGAAAAATATATAATAAACACAAAGAAAATTTAAAAAACAACATTTACATTATCAAAAAATATGGTATTACTACCATTTTAATATAATATATATATAGTAAATATCATTGCCAAAGGAAAAACACTCGAAATCCTCTAAACCGAAATTTTCTGCTGGTAAAGAACAAGAAAGGGCAATAATTAGTGAAAAGACACTTGCCCTCTGCTTTTGATATAAAATATATCAAGAAAGGCAACTCTGGCAATAACTAGAGAATAATCACGTGCCCTTAGCTTCAACACGAAAGAAAGGGCCAGAACTCTGCCAACAACTAGTGGGTAGACACATGCTCTCAGCTTATGGTTAATATATGTTTATTACATATTTATGAAAGCCAGAACTCTTGCCAATAACTAGTGGATAGATGCAAGACCTCTGCTTTTGGTTTATAATTTATTAAGAAAGGGCCAGAACTCTTGCCAACAACTTGTGGATAGACACATGCCCTTAGCTTTTAATTTATAATATATTAAGGGCTAGAACTCTTGCCAATAACTAGTGGATAGACACATGCTCCAAGCCTTTGTTTTAAAAAAGGAAAACATTGTTAAACTTCAATAAAAATTGGAATAAAATATTACCTCTTATCAAGGATTAATATGAGAAGATGGAATGCAGTTGTTAAAAAGTAACAACGTTGGAAGAATCCCAAGCATTCAACAGTTATCAAATATTCTTTATTAACCTAATATATAATAATTAAAAAATCAACATGTAAAATTGATACGAAACTAAATGTTTTGAGACTTGATCATGTATGGGAGCATTCTTGGGAAGCAACATCATAAAGCTCTGTTTTGATGTTTTGAGCTCAGCTACCTTATTTATCTCCGAATTCTGAAAGCATGCAGTAAAATGTGGAACAATGTGTGCCAATTAGTAACTATAAGCTTTGTGTCATGTACCAATACTAAACTGGCCAAGTCGCTTTAACATGAGCAGTGACAGAACTAATATTAAAGGTGGTGTCCAACACTTTGGACCTGCTGTTTTCTCAAACAACAATTATGAATTCTTGCTACTTGAAAAGATCACCTGAAATGCTGTATAGTGATGTCCAACATCTATGTGTAAAGTGCAATATATTAACTCACTCGTCATTACAAACATGTATTGCCTTTCTGAGCCATGCTGCAGTTAAGTGTTTTAAACTGAAAAAAGTGGTCCCTGACCACTTAATTGTGAAATCCCATTATAGCATCATCCAGGTTAAAAGCTCCGACATCGGTATCTATTTTTAGCAGACACCTATATTTGCTTATTTACAAATTTGAAAAGAATGAACATTTTGAGCATTTTTTCATGATTAGTACTGTCTACCAATTGCATCAAAGTACAGTCGTTTGTCTTCATAACAGTGATATAGGCAAACTGTTGGATACCATCTTTAATAAAAAGGGAAAGAAACGAGACAAATATTCTGATTTTTAACATTTTATTTTCTGTCTTTTAAACAGAGCCTTGTGTATAAATATTTAAACTGAACCTAATACAGTACACAAACAACAAATGTTGCTAGATATATATATCAGAAAATTGTAATAATATATACACCAATTTTTGTCAACAAGACCTAACACACTTCCTTGATATCCAATAAACAATGGCATAGTCTATATTCATTGTATTATCATAACAGTCCTAATTATAAAGTGTTCCACTGGTTGGCATTATGCAGCTTATAGTTTACACTTTGATGTGTTTGTCCCGAACTCTGCCACCCCATCTTCATACAACATACTGCAAATTCCTTCCTTTCTCCATGTTAGTAGTAGTACCTCAATTATTATTACAACTTTACAGCCTACCAATATTTTAGAGTGTCTGAAAATATAACCCTAAAGATCTTTAATGACTATTTTTTATACGATTTTTTCCCCAAATCACAATGTTCAAACACTTGTTGATTAAATCAGGTGCTGAAGCATGTAGGTGAAGATTTCTCTGGGTAGGATGTGAAGATTCATCGGCTGCCATAATAAAGCTTCTTCCAAGGTGACATAAAATTTACAAAACAAGGCTATGATTTATTCTTGAATGTAGCTTTAACTTCTTCAACAGATTGAACCATATCAACAGGGCCAATACAGAAACAGATGTAAAATACGTAACAAAAGTGTAAATAATTCATCTTGATTAAATACAATTTATTTTTAAAACAAAGAAAAAAAATCATACATTTACCACACACACACATCCTCTACCAAGTAACAGTGATCATTCACTCTAATAGATAGTCATGAAATGTGACAATAATTAATAATGACTCTAACCATTCATATTTGACTTACAATCTTCAATGTTCAGCATTTACAACGGGACATAAAACACTCGACAAGCAAGAGGGCTAGAAATGGAAGGGGGTCACACAAAAATGTTTAAACTTGACAACAAATTGTTACCCTGAAGGATGAAAATAACTATCATACAGGTAAACAATCTGCTTAAATAAGACATTTATGTACATGTCGGTAACATAATTATCAGTTAATAACAAGGCCTTATTTAGGTAAACATGCAAGTCTTATTGTATGTCTTCATTACTAAGAGACCTATCTCTTTTAGAAGACAAGAGAATTAACTGAAAGTTCTTATGCATGAAGGACCTTTAAGAAAAAAACATTTAAAATAGTACTGGTAACATTGGTTGGCATTAACCAAAAATAGTTAATTTAAAAAATCATCAAGTACACACTCCATATTTACTTGAGCACAAAATCATTGACACAATCATGCCATGAGGTGTTTTAATCACAAATTAATGAAAAATAAATGGTTTAAATGAATGTACAATTTTTAAAGATTTCTAACAAAGTTCTAACAAAACAAAACGTTATGCTTAAACTTAATACTGAAATACATGTTCAATTTACAAAAACTTTTCTGTAAAATCTTTGATTAACAAGACCTGTATTACAATATCAGTACAGCTTTCTTGACAACATTCTAGATTAGTGTGTGTGTGTGTGTGGGGAGAATGTAAGTCTTGTTTCTGGCTAAAATAATGATTAACAAGAAGCTCCCAGTGGTGCAGTTTGCTCCAAGAAGCATAAAGCATATACCCATGTACCCATATTTTATCCTATAGCCAATTTTAATTGTTAATACACAATTCTAAACTTAAAAATGATTTCTAAAAATATAAGTCTAATATAAACAAGACAAAAATTGCTGGCAGTTGCAGTAAATAGTGCAGATCCTGATCAGACAGCTGCCAGTTTACTCTTAGCTTTCAAGACCATTCATCACCTCACATAACTGGTATGTTTATTTTTATCACGTCAACATTTTTGTGTTCATGATACATTGTTCAAAATTAACTTCATGAAACAGGCTAACCGTGAATGGAATGTTATTGTCTTGTTTCAATAACAAGCATGGTGTACAGCTATTGGCTACATGAAACATTAAAAGTACTGACCAATTGTTCTACTATTTCTTACAACGACAAAATGTGTTTAAATATGAAAACATGAAAATAAAAACAAGAGTCCAAACATGCAAGGCATATAAGCAAACAAAGGATTTCTTTAATTGTTCATAAACATTTACAGTAAGAAAGTGTTTCAGTAACTACCAACATTTTTGGTAGTTAGTTAATTGGACCGATTATAAATCTGGGACGTCTAGGATTGATGCAAGGTAGTTAATGGTAGGAAACTAGCTGCAAGGCAACCATAGTATGCTGTGCCTTGCAGACTTTTTAACCTCTAATCCGCTGTATTTCTTCTCAACTATAACAATTCTCAGACATTTTCTTAGAAAAAAAACATTCCTAGGTGACAAGACATATGACCAAGCAGCAGATGGTGAAGGTCCTGATCAGACAGCACGCAGCAGCTGGCTGACTGTTATGAATATTAAGGGGTAAAACGTGAAACATTTATTGTAATTATTTGACATTATTTGAATAAGAATAACAAGCACAGCTATCACATGTAGATAGTATGCTCCATATTGACAAACTGGGCTTGAAAAATAACAGTTAAACAGTTGTCTGAAAATAAATCCATTTGATATGAAAGCAACAGTTCTAAGTTATAACAGTGCTGAAAATATACTTTTGTAAATCATATGACATTGGCATTTTTATTGTTAATTCTTTAATTAGTTAAGATTTGGTCTATATAAGCTGGCAGAGTTGAATCAAAGTGGAGGGTGCAAGTATGCTAGGATTGTAAACAGGGAACATAAATTGGGAATACCAAGCAGAAGTGCAAAGTTTTACTAGACAAACACTTAAAACAGTACCTGCATTAATTTAAGAAAAGTATGTTGTTTCATTAAAAACAAAAGTTATATGTTTAACTTAATTTAATTTTGTTAACATGACTACAGATTCGTGCAAAGCCGGCTGTGGAAAGCATAGATTATATATAGTGGTAAACAGGATTGAATAGATATTCTGTCAGACAGTTTAGTTCATTTAAAATGCTTAGCATTTTAGGTGTAGAACTCATTTTATAAACATAAAATCAGAAACATTTCTATAAGTTACAGAACCTTCTAATTTTTATGAAAACTGAAATATTTGTTCTCCTTTAACCATGGCACTTAAACGTAATGAATCTGTTAATGGGACAGGTTATGGTTTAAATTGCACCAAAACACTAACTGTTGGTCAAACGACATAAACCAACCAAACAGTGGACAGGACAGAATAGTTAGACCTATCAAATTGAAATTCTTCGTTACAATAAAGTCCTTTTGATAAATAGATTCATTTCCGATTTATTGTTCATAAAAGTATTAATCCTTTCTGTAAGAAACTTATACATAGCATTTATTAGTAAAGCTACTTTCATTTACTGACTAGAACAGGAAGAAATTCAATGGGATTTTTATGCTGTTCAAGATGTTAGTGAAGCACAAGCATTAGTAGATAATGAAGTATTTTGAGTAATTTTCAAACATTGCAAGTTTACCCAGTAGATAAAACCAAAACTTGTGAAAATGACAACGTAACGCAAAAGAAACTTGAAACTGCACTACAAACTATACCAACATGCACACTGATTGACACAATGCACATGTAAGCAATATTCATGCAGTGACCTTTACGTTACGTAGAACCTGGTAGAATTTCGCAACCGCTTTGGAGCATCGAGTCGTTAATCAATCTTCATCGACCTATAGCCATAAACATAAGAGAAGAAATAAGCATTACTGAATTATCGTAACTTAATTGGTTGAACAAATCCTTGAAATTTACAAATTCTCAGTTATGTGGCCATGCCAGTAAAGACCCTATGTACAATTTGTAAATATACCATCTTTTAAACAAGTAGTTTTGCAAAAGTTTAATAACTGTTTTGTTATGTGTAACTTATTCAAGAAGCTTAACTTCATTTGAAGTCTTCTTAAATCATTTCCAGTACAAAAACACATTTACGAGATCAACTGAACCAAGTCTTTAAATTGAATCAGAATCTGTGTGCTGAAGCTAGAAGAAAAAATAATTATTTCAATTACATATTATATCATTCATATCTGTCTGGAAATGTTTTACAATAATTAATACTTACTACCTAATATTGTATTATGTTGATGGTACAGAAATATTTACAAACTGACCTGCATCCTATGTTATAAGAAAAGCTTAATCCTCACTATAAGAAAAAAACAATGTGACTCATCTGCAATCTACACAAATACAATAAAAGACTGCCTAAATTGCAAGTTTGGATTATGTTAAAATAACAGAACTTTTATTTCAACTTGCCACCATATTTAATGGGTTTTCTTTGGGATATTCCCATGAAAAGAAACATCAGCAGAGATTACTGGGAAAATAAGTATGAAAGATCCTATTTCACACAAGTGCTTTTACATTTAATGCCCAGTAACTTATCCTTTTCTATAATATTTCCAACAATTTGTTTTCAACTTTGCATTTATTATATTTTTAAGAATTAGCCTGCTTCAAATATTTCTCAGTATTTCATGATTCACATCAATTACTTTCCTATTATCATCCATATTTCCATAATCCATATTTCATAAAACATGCAATAATTATCCTATCCTATCTTATAATTGGGTACTGTGCTCACTCGATGCGCCAGCCTTCTGTTGTTGTGCCTCAGCCTTGTGAGCCTGCGATTTCTGTGAGTCTCTGGGGTAGTACTTGGCCAATGTAGCAGCCGGGATTCTCTTCAACATCTCCTTGGGGAAGATTCGCAGCAACTGCCATCCAATGTCCAGAGATTCAAAAATTGTTCGGTTCTCATAGTGACCTGATAAAGAAAACATATCACACCATCAGCACAGGGAAAAACATTAGGGCTTTAAAAAAGCTGCTTCATTTGTAACTTTGCTTAGTTGTGAATTGGACACATAAACAGGACATACAGACAGACACACAGACAGAGTGAGTGCTAAGGGATGCTGAGACAATTATTAACAATAACCAGCTATCTACAGTGATTTTGAAGAATTGTATGTTTGTTACCTTGTGTAATAAAATTCTTCTCAAACTTGATAAGGAACTCTAGATATAGTAGATCCTCGGGTGTCAAGGCCTCCTCTCCTACCACAGCCTTCATGGCCTGCACATCTTTACCGATGGCATAACAGGCATACTGAAACACACAAGAGTAAATGTCTGACTATTTTATCAATTGTAAAGAGGTTTAGGTGGAAAGTACAAAAACAAAGTATCATTTTATGTTAATTATAACAATAAGATACATCAGCAGACAACTTTAAAAACCTTTACCTTGATCCTGGTGCATTTGGTAATTACACAAATCTCAGTTGCTACCAGTGAAAGAACAAAACATGCCGATAAAGACTGCATCAACAGTGCAATGAGACAGCTCCAGCTTATCTGGATCTACATCATATGTTTGTGCCTCATCAATGTATATAACTTATTAGCATATAACCTATCTTAAAATTGAAATATTCATAATTACCAGTTGGTTGGAGACATCAGCATGGTCCTCTCTGGTCATGCCCTCGCCAATAGCAGACTTCATCAATCTGGATAGTGAGGGTAACACGTTGATTGGTGGGTAGATCTGTTGGAATAAAAGTCATGCTGGCAGTGTGGCAAAATAATGGGGAATGGGGGAAATATATGAATATTGAATAACTGCTATAAATTTGACCAAAATTACCCTAGACAGTGCTTCAATATACTGAACCCGTTAACTCATTGAGTGACGCGCTAAAGCGGCACCAAAAACAGCCCCCTCATGCCGGGAGACACCTTATTGTGTTGCATTTTACCTGTGTCTGGCTCCGAGTGCCGCATTAAGGGGGCCTTGAAAATATCTCGGCTACGGACGAATGCTGCTTCAATGCGCTCAACACATATGCTGGTTTAAACTCATGTTTTCAAATACTTTGAGTCTCGGCCAATCAAGTACATCGCAGTATCGTAAATGCAAATGTCAACTTAATCTAGATCTATCTGCTTACATCCTTTTGTTATTCATATATTGTAGTGAGACAACAGAAAAATTGGCAACATTTTTTCTAAATCACATCTAAACTGAAACATTTCTCGGCTGAAATACGATCATATAAGCAGTTTTAAAACGATTAATTAATGCTTCGAATTTCAGCCAATCAGAAACGTTGTTACATCATGTATTGGAATTTCATGTAACCCGGATGTAAACACAATGAATTTATTATGTCGAGACAAAGAAAATCGGCGATGTGCCCTACGATTAGCTTTAAGATTTCTGCTTATACGCATTTGCATTGGCGGATATGTGGAATTACCTGTGTTAGATCCAATAATTATATGATAATTGCAGATTTTAATAGATAAAAGACAAAATCTAACTCTTAAAAATCGCCAAAGTTTTCAATCGAATATGAAGTTAAAGAGCATTATTTTCTCAAATTACCGGTAAATCGCAATGTTCCATAAAAGCTGGCCGATTGTATTAAAGTTACTCATTATATAATTTTTACATAAAGCAGTGTTATTCACGTTATAAACATAAAAAAAACTTGATGAGGTCAATTATATTTCATTTTAATCATTTGAAATGTGTTAATATTGATATTATTAATCTTACTTGTTCTTTAGATTTCAGTCATTTCCACTCTTTTCTGAAGTATATCTTTTCATACAGTGTTAAAATTAAATGGTTGTGTAAATCACTTTCTGTGCTACAAGTATGTGAAAATATCCTTTTAGAGTATATCCATAATGACATGTTTATTTCATGTGTATACAACAACGCAAATTTATCTTCCACTGACCGGTAATCCACACCAGATGTGTCTAGGCTTGATGGGCAGATAAGACCCCCACCAGGTGTAGAGGATGACTGGGGAAATGCCTCTAGGGAATGACTGGTAAATTGGCTGTAGGGCTCAATGAGTTAACTGTCTACAGACATATTGTCCACAGACATGTTTGTGTCAGTTAAAAAAATAATGACTACCTGTCTGTTGTGCAGCTGTCTGTCCACATATATCTGGCCCTCCGTGATATAGCCAGTCAAATCAGGGATAGGATGGGTAATATCTGAAATAGACATGTCAAACCATAGATATAAATGGATGACGTCTAAAATGTGATTAGACTGGATCATATCTGAAATGCATATAGTGGGTGATATGTGAAATGGACATGCCAAACCACGGATAAAATGGGTGATGTCTAAAATATGATTTGAGTAGATTATATCTGAAATGTAAATAGTGGGTGATATCTGAAATAGCTATGTTAAGTCAAGCTTGAAATAAGTGATATTTAGATTAGACACATAAATGGATATCTTAAAGTGACATGTAAAGATAGGGAAAAGATGGGTGATGCCTGAAATAGCCAGGTTACTCAATGGACTCATTCAAAAAAGCTACACGTCTAGATAAAAGTAAAACCAAACAAAAGTAGTAGGGAGCTGATAAATCCCTCATTTTACAATTGTACAGTGAAGAGAAATATAAGGTCATTCGGGCACCTTTACCCTGTGGCATGATACAAATACTTCTTTATATTGTAAAACTTTTTATTGTGTCAGGGAAAGGTAAATATATAATGTTAATGTATATATTCACGACCAGATCACAAGTGATAGAGGTAAAGATTACCATCATTAGGCATGGTGAGGATGGGGATCTGAGTGATGGAACCATTCCTGCCCTCCACACGACCAGCTCTCTCATAAATGGTGGCCAAATCTGTGTACATGTAACCTGGGAAACCACGACGACCGGGCACCTCTTCTCGAGCAGCAGAAACCTGTACAGTGATTAATATTTTAAAAACTTTAACATTATAAAATAATGTTATTTTTATACGCTATTTTCATATTTATTATTTGACAAAGTTTTAAATATCTTATGCAAGGAAGTGAAAACTTTTCATCTTTTTTTGTGTGGTCCCTATGGACAACTTAAATGCCAGGTACAACTGAAGGTACATGATGCTCATCTTCAGCAGAAGTTACTGAAACTTGTGAAGGGTTTGCCAAGAAAGAGATTGGTAAATAGACCTTTTACCACTATGCCTTGTAGTAAGAGAATCTCAGGAAATATGTTTGGCTGGCATTCTCTTTGTTAATGTCATTTATTACCACTCCCCTCACCTCTCTCAAAGCCTCAGCATAGGAGCTCATGTCTGTCAAGATGACAAGCACGTGTTTCTCACACTGGTAGGCCAGGAACTCAGCGGTGGTCAAGGCAATACGTGGGGTGATGATACGCTCAATGCTGCAAACATATAAGGGAACTAATGCTTAGTTCTTGAATATATTGTTTAATCAACATAATAATGTGTACATCAAGAAAGCAATCAGCTTTCAGAGTTTAACAAACAGGATTCAGGTACAATGTAAACCTGAAAGCCAATTAACCACAATGAGACAAATTTTATAAGAATTGCATCATTTAAAGTTGACATTTAGACCTTTTTTCAGACTCAATGTGACAGCTTTCAAAGCAAAACTATGTTTGACAGACCTTTAAAATAACTATGAGCTGTTTTAATAAATAAATTATGTAATGTAAGGATAGTGTAAAGGAAAAAATAACTCAATAATGAGAATTTATTATTGAAATAATAGGTGAGATGACTAACGTGGGATCATTTGCCAAGTTCAGGAAGAGACAAACGTTCTCCATGGATCCATTCTCTTCAAAGTCCTGTTTGAAGAATCTGGCAGTCTCCATGTTGGCCTGAAGGTGATGAAGAGTGTTTACGATTATACATTGACTTCTCAGATCGTTATATTTGTATATTAATGTTTTTGAATTAGATTATTATGACAGTTTGGTGAATTTATCTTCATTGGGCAACTACATTACAAAACTTACTTAACAAGTCATTCTTTAGCCCCAAACAAATCTGAAAGCAACTGACTGGAGCTGCTTTCTGCGTTTAATGTTCTTGAAATCACTCAGATTTTTTTTTTTGAATTTCTTATGTATTTATTTGCTCTAAAATCTTGTTGAATTTTATTTATTTTTTTGCCCCAGTTTCATTTCTTGAAAAGTAGAAGAAAGCAAGTGGAATACATACACCCATGGCAGCAAACACAATAGCGAAGTTGTCTTCATGATCGTCCATCACACTCTTGCCAGGCAGTTTGACGAGACCTCCCTGTCTACAGATCTGGGCAGCAATCTGCAGCAACACAAATGTAACATCATTCCACAGAGTGTACATGAGCCAATGTCTTGTTGTTTAGTCAAAGCAAACTTTGATTTAAAGAATTAAAATGAAGCACACAGCTGTTGATAAGTTTCTGTTGATTAGTTTCTACAAAAGAGTTGGTTTTGTCTATTTGGATTCACAGGAGGAACTATATAGTGATAACTAGTTTTAGACTTTGCAACAAACTACTGCATTCACATTTGCAATAACTTATACTAAGTATGAAACTTCACATTAAATTTTTAGCTGTTACATGCAGATTTATAGTCATACTACCAGAAATTCGGATGCAAACAGTAGGTCCTGATCACACAGCTTCCAGTACTGTTTGCCTAAACCTATCAAATCCTGTTTACCATAGCAGGTTGATAATCAAGACCTTAGTCCTTACCTCATTGTGGGGAAGACCAGCAGCTGAGAAGATGGGGATCTTCTGTCCTCTGGCAATACTGTTCATGGTGTCAATGGCAGAAATACCTGTCTGTACCATCTCCTCGGGGTAGATACGTGACCAGGGGTTGATGGGCTGACCTGTCAGCAGAATACATCTCTTAGTGATACTGTTCTCAGATAGCCCGTGTCTACAGCCATTAAGCATCACTTACCATGCTACATTTGTTGTTAAACAAATAGTTGCTTCAACAAATGCATAGAACACAAATGCTAGCATCTTTGTGAAACATGAGAGCATGCATTAAAGTTTTGTAAACTTAATGATAACATTTGTTATCAAAAAAAGGTATGTACAAGTGTATGCAAACCACTTTGATTCAATATACTGAATTGGTTAGTTATAGTTCAGAGTATTCTTAAGCACTTTACAATATGACCTAGATGTATTCCTTTCTGCAAGTGGCTTCGATAAATAAGTGAAAAAAAGTATAATATTTTTAAAATAAAAAATACCATTTTCAAACTACTTCAACAGACATAATTGCAATGTTTAAGAAAACATATCTTATCAGGAAACATGAGTTACCTTGGATATCCAGGAAGTCTTCGGCCAGTACTGGGGGACCTTTGTCGATGGATTTACCAGAACCATTGAATACTCGACCTGTGTAACATAAACATGAGTAAGTACATGGAAGTTTTAGACAAAAATAACAAGAATGCAAGTAATTTTTTCAAGCAGTAATACCTTAAAAAAGTTGAAAATTAGTATTAATTTAACGTAAGAATAGCAAGTTCAATATTAAGCATGTGTATGTGTAAAAATGGATTTTTGTTTGTTTGTTAATATATCACAGTAACCAATTATGATCATTATTGAAGTGTCAACCTTGAAGACCTTCGCCTCAAATTGGACTTGAACCGGTGGACAGCAGAGCAGTCAGAGACTTTACAAGTCTGCAACACGACCACAATGCCACAGGTGCCCCCTATGGATAATGCAAGAATTACACAAACTATCTAATACATGTTTAAGCATACAATAAATACAAAGAAACATTTGCCTCAACATACCTAACATATCCTCAGACACAGGGACCCTCAGAATGTCTCCAGTAAACTCACAAGTGGTGTGTTTGGCATCAATACCTGATGTTCCTTCAAACACCTGAAAATGGGGTGAACATTTATGATTGGATTTCTTTCTGTTTATGCCTGATTCCTCAAATTTCTTATTTGGGACATAATAGGACATTTAGTTAAATTTGAGAGATGTGTTTAATGTTTATTGAAATAAAAAATCATCAATTTTTTAACATAAATATTTATTCTTTGAAATGGAGGATCACAATTGAATAATGAAATGATTAAAAAATGTATGTATATCCTGAACATAAGCAAGCAAAGTGTCAGAATATTTAATGAACTAACAAGATTGATTTCTGTAAAGCCAAATGTGGGTTCCAGAAAAAATATATGTAGAAATGTTTACCTGGACGACAGCCTTTGAACCACTCACTTCCAGCACCTGACCGGATCTAGTTGTTCCATCAGCCAATGTCAAATTGACAATTTCAGAAAATTTGGGAAACTGAAAAATGCATTAAACATGAAATGAGAGCAATGTTAGCAAACATGGATTTCTTCACTAAAATAAAGTTATAAGGATGATACTTTCACAATTAAATACATACCAATACCCTACAAAAAACATAAAATACAATAAACTGGTACTTAAGTTTTGATGAAAGTTCAGAAAGTATATTACTTTACAACTAAGCAGAATAAATTATGACAGTAGATACCATTTTAATTAATGAAATAGACATTCCCCAACTAATTATGTGAAGTTACGCTATAATACCAACTCTATAGGGAATAATCATATGACTCTGAATAAATTATACACGGCCTTCAGTTAACAACATTTGTTTGCTTTTTGTTACATCGCACAGATACAATTATGGTCATATTGGCAAGGTCCTAATTATTAGTGGAGGAAGACCTCACACAGAAGTTCTCGCCTCGACTGGGACTTGATCCCATGCGGTAAGGAGCTGAGCAGTTACAACTTTAATCCCTCAGACATTATTCACATCAGTTATGTTATTGTAATTATCATTATATCACAAGTAATACAACTAATCTAAAATTCTATTCAGCTTTGGTTTTCATACACCTGAGCCTTAAAGGTCCTGTCCACCTGTTTGTCTTCATTGAAACAGTTCATAAAACCTCACAACTTCACAACAACAAAATAATTGGGAGAATTGATAAACACTACTTCCAAAAGGGCCTTTTTTTAAATAAATTAAAGTATGAATAGTAAGAAGAGGAAATAACTCCTAAACTAAGCAAATAGAGTTATGGTACTTGTAAATTGCACTTCTCCTCATTAAGATCTATCTGCCAATGAAGTTTCATGTTGATAATTCTTACAGTTTTGTGTTATTCTCCCGACAAAATATAAGTATTAAATATTAAAAATAAGTTTAATAACAAAGGGCAACGAACGGACCAAGCAGTGACTATATGCTCAGCCTTCAGGGAAAAATGAATGATAATCATTCAAGCAAAATTTTTTCAAACAAAGAGCCTAATAAATAATAACCAAGCACACAAACTACTCTCTTGTCCTTTTCAATGTCATTGTTTTACTAGGGCTGTATACAGTAAAACTCATGCTTCCACCTAATATTCTTTGTTCTTAAATCAAGAAATTAAATTGTGCTGATAAAGTCAAAACCAAATTTAAAATAATTATTGTTGGGAATACCATAAATGCAAATCAAGTAGGCTGCATTGCCTGTACTGTTTAAAATAAAATTCCACTGACACGGATTGGATTTCAGACTACATTTTCAGTTGGTTACTGACGATCGCATTTAATCAATACAAGCATCTTTCGCTTTGGATGCACAAAATGGTATAAAAAATATTGTCAAAAACCAGCATAGCCACTGTGTATCGCGGTACAGTAATGACTTCATTCAGTAACATAATACCAGCACACCGAGATTGCACTGTTTCTCACACATTTCTTCAAGTATGACAATTTGTCAAACAGGGAACAGGACAATTATTATAATTGGTTTACCTACCTTTACTTCGTCTAAGATGACCAAGGGTCCATTTACACCAGACACAGTTTTGTATGCTGTAAATGTAGCATATCTTGATTCAAGAACAAATAAAAATATAGGATATAACATAATATTATGAAACTTTGTTTTCCCAAGTAATGATAATATAATTTGGGAAAATTATTTTTTGTGTGTACAATGCTTCAATTGGTAATACATTGTTCTTATTTCTTCACTTGATCCAACAGTATCTGAAAACAGGTTTATGTGTATGGTGTAAATCTATAATCATTCTGCATACCCAAAAACATCCTGATGGACAGAAATGGCATGTCAGGTTGACCAATTAAATTATTTTCTGACATTTTGTGCTAAATAGTGTGTTGTAATAAAAGAATAATTGAAAAAAGAAGGTTTGTGGCAGCTTAGATACAATTTCTAAATGTTCCCACTATAAATAGGTATGCAACTTCATATCTGTTCAGTGTCAATGTGTCTTAAAATAACCCAAGGAGTTTTCAGCTTGAATGTCACTTCATGTGTGACAAGTTAGATATAGTTTATAGTATGGTTAACGGTCACTTCAGTAAATTGATCTTATATAGGGATCAATTGTATCGGTAATGCTTAAAATTAGGTGGTGTATATCTATGTAATATTGTTATTTCCCTCTTCTGTAAATGACCACTTCAGTAAATTGATCTTATATAGGGATCAGACTGGTCGTTTAGATAAATAGGTAAACATATAGTATAATACCTGATTGAGATGGAGAACTGGGAACCCGAGACAGATAATTTAATTATTTATTTATGTATTATGATCAATTGTATCGGTAATGCTTAAAATTAGGTGGTGTATATTTATGTAATATTGTTATTTCCCACATTTGTTAAACTGAATTTTATCACAGTTTGTCATGTGGATAATAATGAGAAGATAGTTTTGTTTCCATCTACAGTAGGCACATATCTATGTTGCATTAACGACACTATTGTTTTATAAATCAAATCAAACAAAGCGTACCTTTTCCACATTTTCAATAAATAAATGATTTAATGACTAAATTATCTATCTCGGGCTGAGATGTGAAAATCTTTTCACACTTGGACAAACCCAATTAACATTACGCCGAAATTTGATTGACGGGACAAGACGCCTAGCGTTAGCTAACCAGCGCGCTCCATTTGGTCACGTGATTCTTTTGTTTTCGGTCGCCATTTTCCTTGGACAAGCTAAGTGCATGTCGTTGACAAAGAAACGGAGGAATTATTTTGATTTTAGTAACAAAAAAGCTAGAACAAAATGGTTGAAAGATGTCAGTGGGATATATGTGATTTAGATAGTCGATATCCGGAACGTTTGACAGGCGGCATTGTTTTTATTCCATTTCCAAAGCCGAAACGTAACTTGGACAAATGTAAAAGATGTAATCGTGAACACCACCTGTTAATTGTTGAAAAAGTCGACGGAAATTACAACTTGTATTGTCTAACGCATTCTCGTTTTAATATATATTCCATCTTTGTTATGACCTACTGCAGTAACATCTACTTAGATCAAAGAAATAGATCCCCTTTAACTCGAGTAACATCGGACGATTTCGTTGTGATATATGGTAACAAAAATAATAAACACATTATCAAAGGTTAACTGCATTTATAAATCGTGGATTTAATGTAATAATGAAAATTACCCGGATTTACACGAACAGTATGCGTCTGTAATGGAATCTAGGCCGATCGTCATATGCACACTGTGTGGCTTCTCGCTCTTTCGTTGTGATCGGAAAACACTAGAATTAACGTCAATTTCTTCCGTCGATCTAAAAGTCAACCTGACTGAATGAATGTAAGATTCATTTGCGTATCGTCTGGCTTGAATTCTTTGCCGAAGTGACGATTTTCTTAGCATAAAATGCTTACCAAAGTTCGCTGGTAGATCGCTTAAACAGGCAGCCATGTTTGTTGACAATGGGTCCTACTAGGATTAACATCCGATTAAAATATGGTGCAGCGTATACTTTAACATTACATTTTATAGCATTTCAAATCTGGTGTTAATTGCAATAATTATTGAAGTTTGCTCCACTTTCCTTTCAACAAGGAAGATGCCGCATAGGTGCGAAATGTATTGCTTTAATTTTTAAACCTCCCGCTTTTGTTATTATGGATATTCCACATTAGGTGTTAATTATATGTTTTAATCAAGACAAATAATAACTACTTCAATTTTCAACACATTCTTTTCAACTACACCTGTGTTATTCAATTTTCTTACCGACAAAACATAGAAAACATTTATCGCTTTAATTGTGTTTATTTTCAAAGCAGTCATAATTATTTGACATATCTCGCTCACAAACGATAATACATTGGTCATACTCTGTAATTTATGTTTTAATGTTCATATCTTACATTTAATATTTCATACAAGTAACGCACACAATATTTAGTACATACAATAATATTTTCATTGGAGATGATGTGAATTGTGTTGACACATGTTTATTGTTATTTATGCCCCTATCAACGAATTGTTGATATATATTATGTAATATATGAGTATATATATACATTAAAATCATTTTTTTATGTCTTTGTGGTGTCTTTGTATGTCTTTATGGTGTCTTTGTATGTCTTTGTTGTGTCTTTGCATGTCTCTGTGTGTCTTTGCATGTCTTTTGCAGTGTTTTGTAGGACCGTTGACAATAGAGTATTGACCCGATCGATGATAAGATGTCCAAGGTTATCAGATAGTGTGTCACGTGACTCGGTGGGCGGAGCAATCTACCTGCGAGCGTAATGTTAATTCTCCGTCTCAATCAGGTATTCTACTATATGTTTACCCATTTACCGAAACAAACAGACTAATCACTATAAAAGATCAATTTACAAAAGTGGACATTTACCAAAGTGACCAGTACCCTGTAGCATAACAGTGGAGTACAGAAAATAAAAAGTAACAAAATAAACTGTCACTGGATGGCTATCAAAAAATTGGGCTATACAAAGGGCAGAAGGCTTAAATCAGAGTACCAAAATAAATGACTTAAATTTAGAAGAGGTTGTTTGATACACATTACAACTTTTTTTCCAGCTGAACTGTTGGAAAGTGTTAAATCTCCAAAATAAAGAATGAGAATAGTAAGTTTTTAACAAACACAAATTTGATTATGCAAATATGCGTGTATTTTTTTTTTATTTACAAAATGCAGTAAAACATTGTTATTTATTGAATACTTACCATACCGGTGTCTCCCCATCGAGCTGTCAGTGAGCATCGATTGATATTTTCATAATTATCTGGATTAACATAAGTTAACAAAATTGAAATTTCATCAAAACACACTTACTTAATCTCGGCTGTGAAATGTAGTCCCTTGTCACGGCCATTTTATGCTGCATTAGGGCGGCATTAGGGCCCAAAGGGCCATTTGAGGAACCACCGACACGAATGTTGACTGCCATTTTTCACTGTCCTAGGTCATGTGATGTGATTATCACGAGAAACCAACTTCCTTCACAGGGAAATAATGTCACGATTTCCGCTTCCGCTCGGGTTGGTCACAGTTGTCTCGCTTAGATCAGCTTCCGGAAATGAAATGCGCCGCTGCGGCGGAAACAGTTAAGAGATTGCTCCCCTTAGTTCCCCGCTCGTTGTTCGAGTTACGTTTCTTTTTGTTTTATTTTTTCTGCATCATTGGGTAAATGTGTTAACTTACGCGAGATTTCGTAATTTCGAAATCGTCATGTAGCTTTTACAGCAAAATCTCTGATGATGTCGACAGAAGTCATCGAAACGGTAAAATGTAAATTATTTCAGTAGTAGTGTTAAAAGAACGTAATATGCAGCGTTTAACAATATTATAGATAGTTTCCATGTGATGTCATCGACACTGATAAGACAGTTTAAGGCAGCCATCTTTGTGGGCAGGAGCTAATGCAGGCCGAAATCGGGAAATATGTGCTGTATAAAACTCACCACTGTATTTTTATTTTTCAGTCTATTTTACTGAATTTATATTTCAAATTTAACAGTTTATATATAGTATTTTAAATACCAAAACAATATTTTGATAGTTTAAAAGGTTAAAGAAATACAACCGAAAATGTTACACTGTTCATTTTGTTTTAAGTATGAGCCAATATTTTTATTTATTTCTGTGTATTAATTCTGTGTGCATTTATCAATTATAAAAATAGTGTATTCTAAAAATAAGAATTTCAAGAGTTCTCCAATGGTGTATAGCTTTTAATTTTCGGACCACAAATGAAGAAATTACAAGAAAATAAAATTTACCCTTTTGTACAATTCATATGAAAATCACTTGAAGTTACCATCTAAGATGGCTGCCAAGATAAGGGATTTTCACTGATGTGGAAACTATCTATTGTCAGGAAATGTATCGTCTTTTGGTGTCTTGGTTCATACTTACATTTTTTTTTCTTTTCAGAAAGTAACCGATCAATTCTTTCGGTTGATTTTTTTTTATTGTTGTTCATTTACGTCTCAGTGACAGACTTAATAAAGACACATCAACGCCTCATATCTCTTTCGAAAATCTTTATTGTCAAATGTGACGCACATATTCTAGTGGGTATTCATGATATAAATAAAAAAAGAAAGTTGCTTTGCTTGTTTCTTCATGTCTGCTATCGCATGTATTTGGCCATCATAACTAAAAGTGACTTATCTTGCTGTCAGTATTACTACACACCCAGAATAATCATACAACAACCAGACACAGAGAAAATACACACGTATGTCGATAAGTATAAGATACAATACAATGGTCACAAATGTATTTCTTTAACAAATCCCGACCCGTGGACTGAAGGATGATTATTGTTTCTAGGAAGACTTCTAGAGAAAAGAGTTCCTTTAATTTTTCCATATTTTTCACATGTTTAATTACACTCATTTATATCTTCAAGCAAATTTAGTTCCCATACGTAATAATTTTGTTCCCAATAATCAGCTTTATGAAATGATAAATGGCGGTATTTATTACCATGAAGTATTAAGTGAAGAATGAATTGTTGCTTTAGTATTACAGAACTAAACATTATCAGCTTATTTGATTTGTTATGAAAAATAACAACACATAAATGGACAGATCTACGGTTAATCATTTCATGATCATTGTATCTAAACGCATTTATCAAAGTGTTCAATGTGTAAAATAGCGTTGACTGATCAAAATATTTACTATATGATAAATTTGACATTTTAAAATAACTAGAATTTGAAAGCACTTCATAAAATAAGTTAAGTTAATTTATAATCGACATCGCCTGGCAATCGTGTGTTGCTTAAAGCGATTATCTGACACGTCCATACTTCTTACATCATTTATTATTATGTGATAAATGGGATAACTGGTTATGAGAAGATTATAAAGTTATGTTTTACTGGTTGGTTTTATTAATTAAACGATTGCAACAAACCAATAAACGTTGTGGGTTTTTCCCCCATTGTCTGTTAGTAGAGGAAACCTCAAAATTGTAAAGTAAGAAATTTGATTACAGCAAGCCGTCCCATTAACTGCACAGGTTTTTCTCAGTTTCCTTCATTTGACACACTTACAGAAAATATGATTTTTTTTTTAATTTTCTTATTCAAACAGGGAAGTTATACGGGTTATTTGACTCTGTAAGCAATGCTATGTACATTTCTTTCTTTCAGTTTTAATAACTGTAGGCAATTATCAGTTGGTGTAGAAAAATAAATTACATCCGATATGAATTTTAAAAATGAGTTAGCAAAATGAGGTAGCGAACCAACAAGCAAGACGACCCATACAATTTTCTTTACATTACTAGCCAGGGAACCGGACCTTGTGGCGCAAACGGTAGAGCGTCGGCTTCAGGTACGGGAGGCCCCGGGTTCGATCCAGGGCCGCGACATACCAAAGTCGTTAAAAATGGTAGTGGTATAGCTCCCTTGTTAACGCTCAAGCAAATATAAGGGTAGTTCCACAACTAGTTGGCTCGGTCTCAGGATAATGTGACTGGGTGTGGTGTCATGCCAGGTGTTCACGGCATGCTATACACAGTGAAGGCAGCACTATATCTGCTTCAAGTGGACACCGTCTCCAGATAACTGAAATACTGTTGGTGGGACGATTAACCCAATAAACAAACAAACTAGCCAGGGTATGTGCCACTCTCTTCCAATGTAAGATCATTACATTAGTGTGAGAATAACGAACGATAACTCTGTAGGAGGATGGGTATGTGCGTCCAGATTGTAAACAATATCTTTCTGATATAAGTTACTGTAGCATCTGGCTTTTAAATGCTGTTTTAGTTTACACTGAAAAAGACATAACGACCATAAAAATATAACGAAACTGGAACACACGTTTTGATAAGCATGTTTGGGGATTAAATACGACCAATGCTTGTCAATGGGAATACAAGTATTGTCAAGTAAGCAGGGGCAACTTGTTTATAATGTTACTGAAAAGGTCCAATAAAACACAACGATTTGGTGTCATATAAAGTAAAAACGACATTGAATAAGTTTCTTCTATATTCTAAGTAGCAAAATCTTGAACGCTAATTTCTACGTGACCAAGTTAGCAGCTAAACTTGAGTTTGAAACCAAAATAAACGTGAAAGATACTTATTCGGCGGTTAATCAACGTTATAAAATTATTTATTATAATTATATATGGTTTCAGCTTTCACTTAACGCCAATAAGTCAAGTAAATGTGACATGTTAATTTTGTTTTTGGTCGGTATTAAGTGTAACCATCCTTCTAGAACGATTACATAAAGATGCCTTGTGCAGCACCTGACAATAATCTACCTGATGTACCAGAAGATGAAGCATAACTAGCTTAACCATTATTTGGCTAAACACGTACTTTAACGACTTTGGCAAATGGTGTAGATCCATAACTGCTGGGAGCTGTCCCACCAGTATCTGCACTATTTGCTCCTGAATATTTTCCAATTATTCTAGGCACTCTGCATGTCAATGCAAGAAGATGACTTTGGATAAATCTGGGTTATTAAAAGAGTAGCAAACTAAGGGTATAATAACCGAAGAATGCTCTTGATCCATCAAAGACAAAACAAAGACAAAATCTCCAAAAGAAAAACACACGAAAGACTCGCACAAGCCTGTATTCAACAATGGTACATTGATTCATTTTTCGTATCTTAACAAAGGCCTTTCCAGGCAAATTAAAAAAGATAACTTGATGCAATTAATATAGGTCGCTTATAACTCAATAGAATTGAACTTATTCTTTGAAAGGATTTTTAATTGTTATCGATAATTCAGAAATACTGACTTTATGTGGGCACTTAGAGCCAGAGTTCAGTTACACGTATTTTTCTTTAATTTTTTCAAAAACAATGGTTAGATTTTTATTAATTCTGGAATTGTCTTAATATAGAAGTGTCGTTTTGGCAATTTTACAAATATACGAAAGACCATCTTACATTTATATATTTTATAATAGGACAAAGTTAGATTACATTTCAGCGAATTTGTATAATATGCATACAATAGTTCAAGGGATAAATGGCAAAGTTATGACTGTTGTGCTGTCGTCGTCTTCGTTGTTGTAACTGTTGCTTTTAATGCTTCTTCCGCTGTGTCTGTTGTTATTGATATTGTAAATAATTTTGTTGATATTTGCTTTGGGGTATTTAGTTGTTGTTAATAATTTAAAACTTTTCTTTTTAAACTTTGTTGGATTTTTGCGCTCCGTGACGACTACAATGATTTGTCAAATATATATTCGGCAAGGTTGTAGTTGGACCCGGACATCCGCTCCAAGATGGCTGCCTTGTCCGCGATGCACTTGATAATGTCTACGTTGGGGTCCAGGAGGTGGTCCTCGATTGTGAACGTCAGCTGGAAGACAGAGGAAAACACGTTCAAACGTACGTAGACAAAATAGCATGGATACGATATTACATGCTCCGTTCTTTTACCTGATAAGGTCTCACAAAACAGCTGTTTCTTCCTGTTATTGACAGCTACACTATTGTCCTAATTAATAATGCATTCAACAGGAGGCACCCCTCTCTAGAGCGGCGCCAATAAGTATTTGCTTACGGTTCGTAGACTATCTAGGTCCACATGACAATACATGCCATTATTATGCGTTGATTTGGTAAGCGAGATGATAGTATCTTAGACTAGATACATTATAAACATTTGTTAAGTCGTGCCATTTTGAGTTTATAGAATCGCAAAAAATAGGATGGTTCTATCACAACATTTAGAGAATTTTGTTGCTGATGTGAGAAACACTTATTTAAAGAGTGAAAATACAACTTTCTTGATTTTATCTGAAGATAGTTTTCGTTTAAAGCAACCCGGTCAGAGTTTAGCATATGTATATTGTATATAACACATAGCACTAAACGATCCTAACTTTCTATTTTTTTTCCTGGAGTGTGCAACAATCAAGGCAATCAGTATCATGTGCAAAATACATAATAGCTGTTGATTATCTCAACCTTAAGGCGAAAATATCTTCTTAATATAATGATGAACTATACTTTTCAATCTATTATTAATTGTGCTTTATAATAAATGACATACATGGGGATCTTCAGCCTCTCCCGCCATTTTGTGCAGGTCTAGATGTTGGCCGTTTAGCTTCTTCTGGATGTGAAGACTTGTCAACAGTGCTACCAGACCACTGTCCCAGGTGGCTGTGTCGGGACTCTGAAAGATATCATCGTTTGTGTTGTTTGTATAATCATTTCTTGTCCTATGCAGTTTATGACAGCCGATAATTGTGGTATAATTGTGAAAGTGGAATCCGAGATTAATGTCAATTCTATTGAGATTGGTATGGAAAGTACATAAGATCTTGTCCTGGAAGGACAATCGAAGCACCAAATTGAACAATTCTTTATGTGACTATTTCCGAACGTACAGCCAAAAAGTTGCAAAATCGTTAACCATATCTATACATGAATCTTGGAAATGCCCATATCTATACATGAATCTTGGAAATGCCCTAAAGATTTGCACATTTAAAGTGGCATCTAAAAATTGATGTTAAGATACTAAGTTTGTTTTACTTAAAAAATAACATTGGTGTCTGCAAGTAGGTTGATTTTATGTTAACAAACATAATTTCAAATATGTATACAAAATACATATGGAATGTAGATGATGAATACAAAAGTCCATCGGGTCTTTCCGTTCAAGAAACACTAATCATAAGTGTATGTGTCAATAGCAAGAACAATGTTCAAAGCTAAAATATGTAATTTGAACACTACTTAATACTTATATAAGCATTATCATGCAGAATTCTGATTTGACTAAAAGACTTTGATTAGCATAGTAATTGCTATATAAAAGTAACAAAAAAGGTATATTTTGTTAACATTATATTTATCTCATTATCACATGAAAGCACGCTTTATCAAAAGTCTTGTGTATGTGACAGTTGCATTTATTTCTCAGATTGTCATACAATTAACATTCAGAAATATATTTTCACGGATAGTTTCTCAAGTGTAGAATGTCAACGTTTCTTAGGCGAGTGATATTGTAGCGGTTTGGCATTACTTGTGGCATTTACCGCAACGGTGTACAACGATACATACCTACACTGCCTGCTTATTATTGTAAAATTGTCAACGTATCGGATTGCTTTCCCTATAAAGACTAAGATTTTATGCTTATCATTTGGATATTTTGAAAAATTTTCGTAATATCATAGATCTGTGTTTCACGTCTTTCTATGGCATTTTTACATTAGTTGTAAGTTGCGTAACTTTTTTTTCAGTTTTATAAAAAAAGTCAATGTTAAACAAATATAGAAACTTTAAGAGAAATTTTCTTGCTTATAAAATTTATTGACGTCACATTGCTTGGATCTGTTAAGTGTTTACCTTGATGTTGTTGAACGCCACGGCCTCTCCCCTCCTGGTAAGGTAAGCTGCTAGACGGTCCACCGTGGCCAGTTCCCTCTCCGAGGACTCCCGGAAGTACTTTGCAAAGCCTGGAAGTGCGACGTCAGCCCGATTGAAATGAAACGCCTGGAAAACATTATTTTGTGCTTAACTATTACGCGGAAGAAAGTGCTCATAAGCAAATCGTAAATTATACGACCAAGTTCATTGTCAAACTGCAGATTACTGTAGATTACACAATCCTTGGATGTTATAAGTCTAAATGCAACGAGAAGTAAAATATACGGCAGCCTTTACGTGTGAATGTGTATAATATTAAGTCCTGCCTCTCGTCTCAGATCTGTATTCTATAAACAGGGTGGTTGCGGGTGACATCTAAGGACAGTGGTCTTCACCATTTTAACCGACTTGTCGTTATTGCAATTTCTACTCGCATTTCCGATCACAATCCTAATACACAATTCTAAAATTATTTCTGTCTATACATCGTCCCTGATCCATTGTGTCACTTGCCGAAAATACATTTCACACACAATGTGTTCGACGCCACATATCTCCCACAGATAGAAATTCATTCCCCAATCGTTTATCAGAAAATATGACTTTTTCCAATCTGAATACTCGGGTAATCGTGATCACTTCCTAAAGCTCATCGCATAACATTTGGTGATGTACTCCAAACCAAAGCTTGAATCTCTATCAGTGTTCAAGTCACCGTCCGAGTCATTATACATGTTCCAAATATAGTAGAGACAGTCACATTTCACAGAGACAAAGAAAGGCAGAAAGAATGAGAGAGAGTCAGACATACAAACAGACAGTGACATAAAGACAAAGACAGACATACAGAGAGAGAGAGAGAGAGAGAGAGAGAGAGACAGACAGAGACAGACAGACAGACAGACAGACAGACATAGAGAGAGAGAGAGTATGTGTGTGGGAGAGAGACAGACAGAGAGAGACAGAGATAGACAGACAGACATACTGACAGACAGACATGCATACAGAGGCAGTCCAAAGTCTACTGATCAACCATCGCTTTATATATTTCCATGTACTGACCATTTTGAGGTAGGTGTAGCTGGCTTGCTGGTGCTTGCCGATGATCATGTTGATATACTTGAACACTTCAGTGTCGGTGTTCTGGGACACCCAACGTACTGGAACATGGTTACACAGTAGTAGTAACATATAAATGTACACACATTGTCACTTATTACAGAATTACCGGTTCTACCGAGAAAATGTCAGTCAAAAAATTATATCAGTTGAAATGATTTGTTTTCAGTCAACTAAAATAGGCTCGAATCTACACAGACATTAAACCTCTGACCTTGTTTTGTAGGAGCCTATACATACATATACATATAAACAGTGATATAGTGGACTACATAGATAGCCATTAATGTATACGGTGATAGTGAACTACATACTACTGGGGTACAAATTTACTATATAAAATGTTTATTTATATTTTGTTTAAATCTTCATTTAAAACACAACTAAACAGTTAAACAATAAGCCAAGAAAACAGCAAACAAATGTATATATTTTTTACAAATTCCACATATTTCATCATGCTTAATGTGTATATGTAATGCTTTAGTGAAATATAGAATGATGAAATGTACAATTGCATGCAAGACTTGAAATAAAAATGATTTGAAACTCAGTTCCGATTTCATATGATATTTTAGTTAACACATTACAGAATTTTCTGGCACTATACGTTGACATGTCTCGGTGTATTAGAAATTCATCATAAATAAAAATATTAAAAATTTATATAGTTATAAAATTGTCTAGGAAACGCCCACCCCAAATTCAAACACTCTATGTGCAAGGTACTGAAGCAATACATTTTAATTGACAAACTCATTGTTGAATACAATACGATCTTCCAACATAACAGATTTCAATAAAAATAAATAACTTAACAATTTTATTTATCACCACATATACCACTGAATTCTAAATGAACGTGCATCCCGTTTACCAGAGTGCTAAGTTCTATCATAAAAGCTTTATTTTTAAATAGTGCGACCTAGGTAAGAAACAAACATCGTTCTTTCAACTCACCTCCATTATATGGTACAATGGTGTCACTTGCCACAATGTTACCAAATATATTCCATCCTCCCTGCACCGATACAAGGGAGACAAACACCGTTCCCAGGAAAAAGGTGAACGAAAATGCCGTTTTCGTCACCTGCTGCATGTTGGAGCGTCACTGACTGGTAAGAAATAGAATAAAAACACGTCTAGTAAATTATGATCGCTTCCTATGACACTTTACTTAAACTGTGAGTTAATTGATGATAGAAAGGGCACCCAGTGTTTAACAAATAGATAACTAGATGATCAAAGTTTAACTGTTATATCGGCGCTCGGCGTGATATTGTAACCGATAAAGAGGACACTCGGGCCTGATAGACATTCGGTCACGTGTTTTTCGTCATTCTCGGGCGCGATCGTTCATCATCAGTGATACGTTTGTCAACATAATAGGTGTAATCGCAACTCTTTTTAACTTTCAGTTGCAATCGTTACTATTCCTGCGATTGGTTTGACATCCATCTTGGAGATGTGTTCGTTACCAACTTCGGGCGCATTCCCGCTCTCCAGTGATGTGGTCATCACCCATCTCAGGAGGAATCTGTTGATAAATATTGTGTACATTTAAACCATATATAGAAAAATATAACATTTACATGTGAACATAATGAGCCTTGTGTCCGTAATAGTTTCACGGCCTTTAAACAACCGATTTCATGTTTTCATTACGCGCTGGGGTACACCACAGTTCACTGTACCATTTGTCCTAACCGCCAATATATAACAGTTATATAACCTGAGACAGAACCTGGACACTGATACTGAGTAATCCCTACATACATATACACACAGTCAGAACTGCCAAATAATGTCCTTACATATCAAGACAGCTTCCTTCATTTTTCATCCAAGGACTTTCTCTTGACACTTCACTCACCACCCATAAAGATTCAATAAAGATTCACCAAAAACATATTATCATTGTTTTCTTTGACTATTTACTTAAAATTTACTTTAAAAAAAGAAAACATCACAAATTCCATACATGATGTAATCTTGCATATGTTCTCTGCATACTTTCTAATTATTATACTTGGCATCCTCCATGTAAAATTAGAAAAGAATATACACCCAATTATACTAACGATATTGCACTAACCTGAAGATGTTTTACAATAACTTTTTGATGACATTATTTTACCTTGCTCTGTGCATCGTATGGCATGCTTATCGACTTCAATAGTTGGCTGGCGCCCATTTACTGCAACCGAAGATCTCTCCTAGTCAACTGTAATCAGCGAACTCTTAACCTGTTTTATGCACAAATTGATCTGTGACTGTAGCAAAAAAGTGCAGATCGAGATCAGTTACTGGACATTGTCTGGTAACAATCTGAACTAACTGCAGTCCACAAAGCCTCTAGCAATAGTTCTATCTTTGCATGTAGTGTTAGATGACTTCCAAATTTGCGTACTGCTTATTTATCAAAATAGCATGATAAGGGCTATGTGTGTGCATATCTCCTGCAACAGGGGGGGGGGGGAGGGGGCAAACTGTCGGCCGTCGTCCAAAAATCTACTGCCACCCACTGACGCGTTTTGGCTTATTACTTAGTTTAAAATAAGCACGCTTCTAACAGTTGGCATAGTAATTTATTGGTTGTACAAGTGATTTATGATTATAGAATAAATGGAATTAGTACAGGCCAATATAAGATTCTAGTTGGCTGGATTAGGACTATTAACAATGGGACATGAAGCGAGACGTTACACGCAGTATTTGTTTCAGTTGATAGATTTAAAATGTGAAAATGTATTAAGCACCTTCATGTTGTCATGTCCTCACTAACATAAACTTAAATCCACAGAAGCCTTCATCATCAGTATTCTTTTCTGTTGTCGTGTCTGTGTACTGAATTAGTGAAGAGTGAGGAAAATAAAGGCTGATAAAGTAGTTGGCAGATGCCTGCTTCTAAATGTATGGTGAAGTATTTGATGCTATGTCTTCCTGCTAGACCGCATGCAGATTGCCTGCACAACCTGGAATGAACGTGCGGTAGAGTAACTCTCAGATATCCACACAATTTGCCCAACCATGATCCAAGTACCACAGTGCACATCGAAGCTATCGTTCGCTCAGCAGGGATTTGCTTGTTAGGAAAATTATCGCCCTAATACTTAACATTGTACAAGAAAGACATTGATGCAAAGCATCAAAGACGACGCAAAAGTGTGTATTGTACCACTAAGAGAAATATGACAAAAATAAAAAGAAACACAAGATTTACATCACAGTAATCTCCCTTCCTTCACAAATCAAATAAAAATAAATAATAATTATCGAATTTTAACATATATTTGACTATCATTATCTGACAACAGTTTTTTAATTGTGACAATCAAGACAGTTTTTTTATGTGACATTGGATTTTTAAGACATTTTTGTTAGATTATTGCTTGATGATGAACCGTATTTTTGATGACCTGTTAGATCCTATCGGTAAACATTCTGGTCACATGACTCTCCAATGCCAATCAGAAAACGTGATCACGGGTAGACTCCGCGCTTCAGCACGTTGTCAATCAAACGTATAACGTATTATTCAATGTATACACTTACTAACCTTTATAACTGTAATATACTCAACCAATTTTACCTGAATTATATGTCAATAGTATATGATAACTACTTATTATAAAAATAGTCAAAGCTATAAGGTCGTCTTAGTTTGAAGGTTGCCATTTCTCCAATGCCGCTTTCAATTGACATACAGTTACATGTTCGTATGATGTATGATAACAAAATATATCCACAACTACCTCCAATGATGTCTAGAAATGCATGAGTTTTTACTCGGATTCTTGGGCAAATAACAAAACACAAACGACATAACGCATGCATTTGCAAATGGCATGTTCAACAAAAGACCAAATAGTTAAATAGAACTTTCTGATAGAAAAAAACATGTTTGTATATTTGCTACAACTCACTGAATTTCACCGTAACGGAGATATTCCCAAATGGGTTTAATGTAAAGTGCTAGTATCAACCCATGTATTCCCAACGCTCATGCATACTCGTCACATTCCAAACCTTCAATTGGCAGGAAGATTCAAACGAGATGAGAAATCCATCAAGAAACATGGACGACGATCCTGACCCGGCAGCTTTTACTCTCATATCATATAACCAACACGTCAAGGTATTTGTTTTCTTTTTACAGCGATACGTAGCATAGCATTAGACAGAAATAGACATATCTGAAGAACATTAGCAGAAGATTCATTTTCTAAAATAACATGCGAAAAGGATTCTCGTCCTTTGTTCCGCCGAAACATGTTCCGTTTAGCAGGGGCCACCATATTCCTCAATACCGTAATAAAGTTGTCATTTGCAAAAAATGTGCATTTTTATATTAAATATCCAACATTTCGTTATATTAAATTGTAATTGTAAAAGAGTTTTGTGAATTAATTTTTTATAGTATATCCATTTTTTTTTTCGTGGAGTTTACCTAAATACACATAAATCCTATCATGAAGCCTCTGAAATGTAAAGAATGAGGACAAGAACTACTTTTCCGGAACAAATGAATCACAAATAAAACAATAAAAGTCTTTAGTAAAACATTTGGTGTGATTGTGAGACTATGATACTAAAATGATACTCTGAACTGAAGTTTAGATACATTAGCTGGGTGGTAAAATCGAGAAAACCCATGTAAGGGCACCCTAACCTCGCACCTTCTGAGCGTTTTGCAAATGATAATAACTAAAACTGAACGATTTAACACAAAACAGTCCAAGCGATGACTATACGTACAGTTTTGTAAGGACATCATAAAAGAAAAAAGAGCACAATGTCCCGTATGAATTCGGGTTATTACGGTAGTATCAAATTAAAAAGAATGCGAGGTATAATATCGTCGAAACGGTAAAAATTCTTTCAAGCGTTTAACTTAAACCAAGTAATTTCTGTACGCATGCACTTTCTCCATTGGGATCGGGTAGAATTTAAGCGTATACAGCTGCTGCGATAATCTATGACCTAATTAGCTTGCTACACCTGTTCTATTGAAAGACACTCAAAGGTAGCGATGATCTACATCAAAGGGCGGGGTCTCACAGGGAGTCTGGCGTTCATAGATGTACTCTTCAACATAATGATATATATATATATATATATATATATATATATATATATATATATATATATATATATATATATATATATAAGAAAACACGTGGCTGCATGCAATGACTTTTACAACAACTACTGGTTTATTTAGCTTCTCTGTTTGAGTGGTAATCGACTTCTTACAATGGTTCATTGAGTGTTTTATTGCCAGACCTTGAAAAAATACTGTACCTATTAGTCAGAGAATGGTCAAATGAAATGGATTTACGTTAAAGTTTCTCCTTGAATTCGCCCACATCATAGAGCGCCACTTGAGAACATATGGTTAAAGAATGGAAAGCATGATTGAATGGAAAATGTGCATACTTTCCTTATGTGACATGATGGTATAGAAAGTCAGATTCCTTTGACTTGTTCGTCAGCTGGGAGGATTTGGAAACTAAGGCATATTCCTAATATAAAAGTTATAAGTAGTAATAAGAAAGTACTTCTTTTGAATATAACAATAGCGTACATTATTACATTTTAACGTGAACACTTTCAGCCAAAGTGAGACAAAAGAGATGCCAATTTATTCTGTGTTCGGCCATATGTCAGACATAATATAAATCTTTGCTTAAGTGCTCGTTTTCTTAATTTTACTGTAATCTACCTTACCAAGTCTTCTATATTTATATTTTACATTGTACATTTTGCATGCTAAATATTAAATATGACATAGTGCATAAAAGTAAAAATAATTAATTAAAGCGTAACTTTACACGAAAAGTATATAAAATCGCGATGAATAAATAGTAATACAATATATTACAGAGTCTATCATTACGTTACATACAAACCGAAATGGGAAAGCTCTCCGCACTCGCCTCCCACGTTCTGAATAGCATACACACGTCATACTTCAAGAAATAGAGTACACCTCAATGGAATTGCTTCTAGTCTGAGATCAGGGTTAGTGTACACCAGCCATGCATGGCGTCCATGCCATGACTGTAACTCAAGTCACCATTGTCACACCAGCACACATAAGCTATTATTGAATGTTCTAATATCATATCTATGTTCTTCAAACAAACGTCACCATTGTCATACCAGCACACATTATATACTATTGCATGTTCTAATATTTTATCTATGTTCCTCAAATAAATGTCACTATTGAAACACCAGCACACATAAGCTTCAATTGAATGTTCTAATATAATATATACGTTCCTCAAATAAACGTCACCATTGTCACACCAGCACACATAAGATACTAGTGGATGTTCTAATATCATATCTATGTTCTTCAAACGTCACCATTGTCATACCAGCACACATTATATACTATTGCATGTTCTAATATTTTATCTATGTTCCTCAAATAAACGTCACTATTGAAACACCAGCACACATAAGCTTCAATTGAATGTTCTAATATAATATATACGTTCCTCAAATAAACGTCACCATTGTCACACCAGCACACATAAGATACTTATGGATGTTCTAATATCATGTCTATGTTCTTCAAACGTCACCATTGTCAGACCAGCACACACAAGATACTGGTGGATGTTCTAATACCATATCTATGTTCTTCAAACGTCACCATTGTCACACCAGCACACACAAGATACTAGTGGATGTTCTAATATCTATGTTCTTCAAACGTCACCATTGTCATACCAGCACACATAAGATACTAGTGGATGTTCTAATATCATATCTATGTTCTTCAAATAAATCAATATTAACATGTGCAGCAGCAGTTGGGGCTGTTGTGTCCTGAAACAATTATATTATCTTAATTCTTATTTCAAAATGCTCGGTAAATATGGCCCCGGTACTTTTAGCATCATACAGAGCTATCTGATCATGATCTGCACTGTCTACGAGGAAATGAATTGCAATTTTATTTATCATATAAGTAAAATGAATAATTTCTAAAATTTATTAAAATTAACCACGCATTTTCCTAAAAGATTAAAAAGTATTAAAATAAGTTAAAATAAATAACAAAAGAATCATACCAATGGTAATTAAAAAGTAATCAAAGTTTTAATTAGGCAATGATATTTTACATTGCCTAAGTTGTTTAAACACTGCTTACCAACAGACGTGTAATCTCGCTGCAGAATGCATATATGAAGAAACGTTGTCCTTGTACGTTCTTTGATTGTACGCGGTAAACACTATTTTCCGTGAGGGGAATTCGTCATCCAGTACCTGTAGCGGTAGATCAGTATAATAAGAGGCTTGGCAACATAAAAAGCAGTAATTCTGAGAGGTCGTCATACTTTTTTTGGACAACACAGTAGACTAAATTGCTACAGTGACGCCAGACGTTTCTGGCAACACAACAGAAATATTGCATAATAGGCATCAGGCGTTTCTTGGCAACACAACAGAAATATTGCATAATAGGCATCAGGCTTTTCTCGGCAACACAATAGAAATATTGCATAATAGGCATCAGGCGTTTCCTGGCAACACAATAGAAATATTGCATAATAGGCATCAGGCGTTTCCTGGCAACACAACAGAAATATTGCATAATAGACATCAGGCGTTTCTCATCCACACAAAATAAATAAAGCATAATTAACATTACGCTCGCGGGTAGATTGCTCCGCCCACCGAGTCACGTGACCCACTATCTGATAACCTTGGACATATTATCGTCGATCGGGTCAATTCTCTATTGTCAACGGTCCTACGAAACACTGCAAAAGACATGCAAAGACAAAACAAAAACACAACAAAGACATACAAAGACACTACAAAGACACCACAAAGACATAAAAAACGATTTTAATGTATATATGTTTTCATATATTACATAATATATAATCAACAATTCGTTGATAGGGGCATAAATAACAATAAACATGTGTCAATACAATTCACATCATCTCCAATGAAAATATAATGCGTAATGTTAATAGGCAGCAGGCTTTACTCCGAAATATTGCATAATAGGCATCAGGAGTTTCTCGGCAACACAACAGAAATATAGCATAACAGGCACAGGCGTTTCTCCAAAATATTGCATAATAGGCATCAGGAGTTTTTCGGCAACACAAAAGGAATATTGCTGATAATTTGTCTAGCGTTTCTAGATTAGACAACAGACAATAACTCTAAATAGGCGTCAGACGACTGCTCCCTGAAATGAAACCCCTTCTTGTCTTTGTTTTTTCCGTTTTACTGAGTTTTGAGAGTTGCATTAAGTTAGAAGAATTGTAACCACAGATGAGACAAACATTACTTATGTAACACAAGCACGAAAAGTAACTTTTAAACGATTTTGCTAAAATTAATGCATAGGAACAGGTATAATTGAAGATTATTCATTTCACCTTCTAAACATATTTACTGACATTTACAGGTGAGAAAATACAAATATCGAATCCGCAAACCTACATAAGGATTAATGACGTGTATCTTAAACATTTCTCAGACAGTCTACGTGCCTAGCATATCCTCTTACTTAGGCTGGCTATTTGTCAAACACGAGCATGAGTCTGCCAGAGCATACTTGTTCACTTAAGAAAAATATTTCGATAGTTGACTTACTGCAAATCTGCAGCTTTTTTCTTGCAACAGTACTCGGACAACCTGAGGATGAGACCATAGACAATGATGTGTGGTCATGTTTTGAGACAGCGCATTCCACCAAATCTTTGTCAGATAACCAAAAGTAAAACAACAACAAAAAAAAAAAGAAAAAAAAGAAACAAAAACATATAAAAACACACGTAAGAGTAACAGAAAATACATAAAATATCAGAAACATTTGATTTATTCTTAAAAATAGAAATTATCTCATGACTATGAAATTAAGTTTTTACTATTCATCAACATTGAATGTGTACTTACGAAAAATAAATTAATTTGTGTTTCATTTCTCTAGCAGGATATACCTGTAGGAAATTGAAGTTTTAACATTTATTCTTGAATCAGGTATGAAATCAATATCACCCAAAATTATTTCACAACCTATATGACACGTTTTATCCTTCAGCTCTATTTTGTTACATCTGTTTACTGCAAGGACTAGCTTCCGACGTATTCATTTTTTATATTTCTTTTTTATTGGGTTTAGAAACAAGTGTACAAGTCTCAAACAGTCATTTAGCGACACCCAGCACAACGGTTTATAACATTAACAGGGCGCAGGCGTATGTGTTTCTTTGTCAATACGACGACAAAGGAAAAAACAATTGTATTCACTAACTTGCCACGTGAGTCGATGACAAGGGATAGAACGATGGTATTTACCATCATCCTACGTGAGTCGATGCCTAGGGATAGAACAATGGTATCCACTATCATGCCATGTGAGTCGATGACAAGGGATAGAACGATGGTATTCACTATCATGCCACGTGAGTCCATGACAAGGGATAGAACGATGGTATTCCCTATCATGCCATATGAGGTAATGGCAAGGGATAGAACGATGGTATTCACTATAACGCCACGTGAGTAGTGTACAAGGCATAGGACAATGGTATTCACTATCTTGCCACGTGAGTCGATGACACGGCACATAACGATGAGAGAGAGAGAGAGAGAAAGAGAGAGAAAGAGAGACAGCGAAGAGAAAGAGAGAAGAAAGAGAGAGAAAGAGAGAAGAGAGAGAGAAAGAGAGAGAGAAAGAGAGAGAGAGCAGCTTCAAGCGAAATCAATCTGCACGAAGTCATAGCGATTCTACAACGTCATCTACATTTACCATTTAGAATATCGGCATGTACTAAAGTAAAGTATAAATTATCAACTACAAACCTACATGTACCTTTTTTTCAATGATATATTCTTTACCTAGACATCTCGTTGAATACAAGAAAACAAAAAGTTCTAAGTATAGCAGCTCAATACAAACACATTAAAGACACGTCACTGTGTTTATTGTCTGAAATCTAACAGATCCTCTGTATTTTACAAGTGCCATGCTAAACTTGTGCTGTGTTTGTAAAACACTAATGCATGTTTAGATGAAAGGTAATCTGGTTTATCATAGCTTTTAGCTGTTTTTTCCCAAATGGTTGTTTCTTAAGAAAACGTCTTATTGTAAAACATGAAAAACCTACATATTGCAAATAAACTCAATCCATGAACTTGCCAAATATGTTTTCCGCCGCACAAATCAGGTTACGATGGCAGAAAGTCTTTTATTTCCAAAACAAGTAACGCAACTGCAGTAGTTATACTTGGCTGCTCGAAAGACTTTCTCAACAGATCTGTTCAGCTGCTACAGCTTCTCGAGTCCGGAATCAGATCACTAACCCTTTTAAAGATATATGAACAAACCCAATCTTTAAAGCATGTAATTTGTCACTGATAAACGAAAAAATAATATAATAATAAATAAGCGTTCTACACAATCAGTATGTAGTGCTTGGTGACAAAGGCAGAACATGTTGGTCAAATAAAAAAAGATATTCTGAAAATTTTTAAACGTGCCATTCATGTAAATAACAAGAATATTTGCATTATAAGATGCAACCAAGGCAACCCGGCTATTTTATTCCAAGCTAACAAGGTCTTATTTACTAGATATTTCCTCTTCTGTATTAATTTTAGAGCCGTGAGACACAGAAATTCATAAACATGTACCGTTTCCATGTTGAAATTGACGCTTGTGTCATTTGGCCTCGTATGGATATTGACGTGATCATTGGTCACGTGATGTGCCGCTCTGGGAGAACGCTTTTTATAAACTGGGGTTTACGGCTTCGGTTTCGATGCTCTTCGTCATAGTACGATTATATGTTTAAAGCCGACGTGTTTTGCAGATTAGTTCTTTTAAAATATATTTTTTTTTCAAATGTATAAGAAGGATTTGTAAACTCTACAGAAGATAAAATCAATATCAGAAAGAGTCGCTTTAAATGCTCTGAATCAGGAAGCTGTTTAAACAATTCATTTTCAAACCTTTATTATCCTGTTAATGTACAGAGTTCAAGCATGAAAGCAGTGCTTTTCAAGAAGTTTATATCCGTGCTTTTAAATCGCTGATGGATGTTTAGACGATCGACAATCTGGTTTCTAAAATTAAAATGCTTATTTAAAGTGAAAAAGCACATAAAGATTTAACAACATACATTTGTATCTATTTGTCTGGCATTGTAAACGAAAATAGCATTGTAAAATAATACAACGCAAACGTAGTTTTAACGCATTTTACTTCCACAAAATTTAAAAAGGTCTTAATAACCACTTTTAAAACGTTCTTCAAGACAATCTGAGAACAGATAAATCCTTGTCGTGAAACATAACATTTGAGATCTCTTTGTCATTTCTTAGTCTTTTACATGTAGTTTCTGTTCAGGTAACAAAAGCACATGTAAATCAAATACACGTGTATCATAATAGCGGTTTCTGGATTGACCTCTCCGGTAGAACGAGGACCTATTGATGGTGTTTACTTCTTCGTTTGAACGATAAAAGCATTCTTACGTTGTGTGACTTTAAAAGTTTGTGAAGGTAAACCTTAATGGAATTCTGTTTCAGTTAGTTAAAAGAGATCATAGAATGATAAAACATTTGGCACTTAATGTGATATGAAATAGTTTTACTTGTTGTTTTACTTCCTTATTTGTATATTAATATACTTCGTTTGACACAACAAAATGTGTTAATAGTTCATATTGCAGGAAACGTTATTTATAGACATGTTAAATATAAGTGTATACATAATAAGTAAATAATACAACACGATAAGAACGCAGTCACGGTCTACAGTTTTCCTTAATTCGGTATCCACCAAACAGAACCGTTCAGAACGCCATAATGCTTCTGTTCAGAAATCTGCTGGTATTCAGCAGTCGTTCCTAAATACCCCATTTCACAAGTAACTATAGCTCGACCTTTGTCTTTTGGGTATTTTGTCATGTAAAAATTACGGCAACCTTTATTTAACAGATTTCTGCGAATGCTTTATTGTATTTCAGATTGTTTATACTAATAAAATCTTGCTAATATTGTTACTTTATTATTGTGTTTATGGCCGAGCGATTCCAAGCTCCGTATGACTGATACTTAAAATAGACTAATTATGCTGCCCAGGCAGAAATAGGATTTATCCCACCGAAATAATGTTTGTGGTGTTATACGGCAACTCTCACACAGAGCTAGGACATCAACATACAGCTTATAGCAAGACGGCCCAAGTTGAACATACAAGTATGTTGTTTGCGATTTCCTTGATACTATTTCTAGTTCAAAGTGTCGGATGTTCAAGGTGTTCATATTACTTGTGCAGTGTGGCGGTTGTATAAAATCTCCCCGTGCATGTAATCTTTGTTGTCATTTAATTCATCCTATAAGGATTGATACGTGTATTGACTTTGATGGACATTGGACTTTGGTTCTTCAATTCCATCTTCACATGAACAGGATGCTACAACCATTTATTCGTCTCTGGTCATGTTTGTTTATGATTCAGAAAGTTATTTTTATTTATAGTCAACCATGTTTGTGTAGTTTTTCAAATCGAAATAATACCATATTATTTTCTAAACACCATGTAGACATTATTTTTCAATGACGTCACTACTTTCGTCATAACGTATAGAAAATATCAGCGCTTGGACATTTTGTATTAAAATAGATGTTTTTTCTTTTCATTGCTTGCATTTGACCATGTGAAATACCTTTGTTCTGTGCCTTTTCGGAGTTTGGTATATGTTGCAATGCTCATAGGACTTTGTCATATATTCTTATTGATATTTAAGACATGGGCTGTGTTGTGTTCGAGATCGGGTCTTTATACACCAAACTTGTATAACGTCCAAGCCACAACTCAAGTCCCTAGTTTTGCTTCAACAAAATTACGCTTCTGTTATATTTATAATTTTATCTCTATGTTGTTGTCCTAAAATAAAGGTCTTAAGCAAGTTCTACTTAGGAAAAGTTGGTGAATTTGGACCGGGACCTTTTGGCCCTTTTAGGAATACGAAAGTTTGCAAAGGTCCTATTAGTATTGCAACATTTGGAGCTGTCTGCTCAGAATTTATACTGTTAAAAAGTAAATGCATTGCATGTTTGTTTCGTTTACTTATTTTTTTATTATTTTAAAAATAATAAAAATTAAGAAAATAAAGAAAAAACTTTTTAAAAGTATTTAAAGAAAAAAATATTTATGACTAAAATATTTTGTCATAAAATATTCAAATAAAATTTAAAGATTGGAATCGTGTATGTAAGAAAGATTCAAACAATAATAAAGAAAAAAAGAGAAGTTTAATAAAAACGCAAATATATCGCTGCAAAGTATTGTTATTTTATTTTACTAGTCTTCTTTACATAACGTCTAAGATATACATATGAAACGTTAGACATATAACAAAATCTAATTTAACGCCAATCTATAAACAACCCAACATAATTAATATGTCAATGACGCAATGAAGAAAACTACAGATCCCTTATTTCGAGACAGTAAGTTACTCTTTATTGTTTTAAGAACAGGGTACAGGCAACGCAGGTTTGCCTTTTTATACGGCTTCTATGTTTGCTTGTTTCAACTGGAAATAGTGCAATAAAGTAATAATGCAGCAGCACATTCCTAACGTAACAATTGTAAAACCACATTCCGAGTTCTTTTTATGTATACGAACGCATACCCTTGTATAAAAAGACATGAAATAGAGTATTTTGTCATTGCCATAAGCGTGTACATGTACATAGTTGCTTATACCGATATATTGCAACCAGCATTGTAAACATGACATAAAGGATATTTGTTGATGTCGATGTATGATCGTATTAAATTGCACGAGTGGTCATAAAAAAATCTCTCCACTAGTGGCGAAGCCTAGCAGCCACGTGTTTAAATATTATTTTTGCTTTGACCATGAGTGAAATAAAATGTTCATTCACTAAAATCGACTTTGTTCTTATTATTTCGTCTTGAAACTTTATTTTAATCACCTGTTTATACCATACCCCCAGTACTTACAAATGAGCCTTCCGGGGACCCAGAGTGAAAATGATAACCCTATCAATGCACTGTGAGTCAGAGTAAAATGATAAGGGTTACTGTCACTGGTTTTTCTCACTCTTTCAGTGAGAAAATAGCATGAAATGTAATTGTATCACCATCTATTGATAGGTCAGATGGTCATTTGTATGAAATGGCGAAAGCGTAAGAAGTATAATCTCTCAGTGGTTTTGGCACCTTTACAATTTTAGTGTTTGAGCCTTTGTCTAGTTGTTTTTTTAATTTACAACTTGCAAAAAAAACTTTCAGCAAATGCTCGTTTTGAATTGTGTAAATCTGTCTAAGGACATGGTAGTGTCCTTGTGCCGACTAGTTGTTCCTAGGCGGTAACTGTAGGTTCTATCCTAATGTCCCGCTTTAGTGTTTTTTCTCTTGAAGTGGTTGTGCCTTATTCTAATTTGATCAATATTGTTATTCTTATAGATCCTCATTCACTCTTTCACATGATATTTAAACTGTATGCGGTTGCATCTGGAATGAATTACAGATTTGTTCAACCTAATGAACCATTACAGTAATGGTTGTATCCAATAGCAATAAGTGTGAGCAGGTAAGATATCAAACTCCAGGCGAACTCTATCTGCTTACTTCTTCTTGACCATTCTAAGGTAGTTAACATATATTAAAACAGCCTTTGGTATTAAAACAGCCATTGGTATTTCACAGTGGTATTTTTACCATTGTCCTCTTTATCAATAAAATATAAATAGTGACGAACAACACAGGTGCACGTGGCAAGAGATTAGGTAAGTGGGGAAAGGATTAACACTATCAATCTATATCTGGTAATAATGAACTTGTTCCCGTATTTTGTACAGATATATCCTGTCAGCACACATGAAGAGGCAAGTGTATGACCCTATTGGTAAAGTTCGTAATTGTCTGCACCGCTCAGTGCCATATGGCAGGGATCATTGTAATTGAGGCTACCGTTATCTCGAGCCTGTCAGTTGGGGAAAACTGGGACATTATTTATTTACAAACATAGCATCTCCATTACATTTGATTAAGACATAAGACATGCCTAACATTGGTTCGATTCTTAGACAGTACATATAGCAGCAGTATTCTATTTATTCAAAAATTCGCATGCCTCATGTTTACAACAACGCAATATATATATATTATAACAAATAATGTACAGATTGTATATTTTATAAATAGGATGCCATACTAGCTTAAAATGATCTTTTTTTGTCGAAGTCTGTTAATGCACGCATATGCTTATTCGTTTGTCTTTTTTGTTGCTAATCTGCAAATGAGATTTTGTAGTGATTTAATCACTTTGAACAACAGTAGCCAAATAGAGTTTTCACTGAAGTTGCAAAGAAGAGACATTGACCACTGCCAACTATAACGCCAACAAACCACTGCCAACTATAGCGCCAACAAACCACTGCCAACTATAGCGCCAACAAACCACTGCCAACTATAACGCCAACAAACCACTGCTAACTATAGCGCCAACAAACCACTGCCAACTATAGCGCCAACAAACCACTGCCAACTATAGCGCCAACAAACCACTGCCAACTATAGCCCCAACAAACCACTGCTAACTGTAGCTCCAACAAACCACTGCCAACTATAGCCCCAACAAACCAGGGCTAACTATAGCGCCAACAAACCACTGCCAACTATAACGCCAACAAACCACTGCTAACTATAACGCCAACAAACCACTGCCAACTATAACGCCAACAAACCACTGCTAACTGTAGCCCCAACAAACCACTGCCAACTATAGCGCCAACAAACCACTGCCAACTATAACGCCAACAAACCACTGCTAACTATAACGCCAACAAACCACTGCCAACTTTAACGCCAACAAACCACTGCTAACTATAGCGCCAACAAACCACTGCCAACTATAACGCCAACAAACCACTGCTAACTATAACGCCAACAAACCACTGCCAACTATAGCGCCAACAAACCACTGCCAACTATAACGCCAACAAACCACAGCCAACTGTAGCGCCAACAAACCACTGCCAACTATAACGCCAACAAACCACTGCTAACTTTAACGCCAACAAACCACAGCCAACTGTAGCGCCAACAAACCACTGCCAACTATAACGCCAATAAACCACTGCTAACTTTAACGCCAACAAACCACAGCCAACTGTAGCGCCAACAAACCACTGCCAACTATAACGCCAACAAACCACTGCCAACTTTAGCGCCAACAAACCACTGCCAACTATAGCGCCAACAAACCACTGCCAACTATAACGCCAACAAACCACTGTCAACTATAACGCCAACAAACCACTGCTAACTTTAACGCCAACAAACCACTGCCGACTATAACGCCAACAAACCACTGCCAACTATAGCGCCAACAAACCACAGCCAACTGTAGCGCCAACAAACCACTGCCAACTATAACGCCAACAAACCACTGCTAACTATAACGCCAACAAACCACTGCTAACTATAGCGCCAACAAACCACTGCTAACTATAACGCCAACAAACCACTGCTAACTATAGTGCCAACAAACCACTGCTAACTATAACGCCAACAAACCACTGCTAACTTTAACGCCAACAAACCACTGCCGACTATAACGCCAACAAACCACTGCTAACTATAACGCCAACAAACCACTGCTAACTATAACGCCAACAAACCACTGCTAACTATAACGCCAACAAACCACTGCTAACTATAACGCCAACAAACCACTGCTAACTATAACGCCAACAAACCACTGCTAACTATAACGCCAACAAACCACTGCTAACTATAACGCCAACAAACCACTGCTAACTATAACGCCAACAAACCACTGCTAACTATAACGCCAACAAACCACTGCCGACTATAACGCCAACAAACCACTGCCAACTATAACGCCAACAAACCACTGCTAACTATAACGCCAACAAACCACTGCCAACTATAACGCCAACAAACCACTGCTAACTGTAGCCCCAACAAACCACTGCCAACTATAGCGCCAACAAACCACTGCCAACTATAACGCCAACAAACCACTGCTAACTATAACGCCAACAAACCACTGCCAACTTTAACGCCAACAAACCACTGCTAACTATAGCGCCAACAAACCACTGCCAACTATAACGCCAACAAACCACTGCTAACTATAACGCCAACAAACCACTGCCAACTATAGCGCCAACAAACCACTGCCAACTATAACGCCAACAAACCACAGCCAACTGTAGCGCCAACAAACCACTGCCAACTATAACGCCAACAAACCACTGCTAACTTTAACGCCAACAAACCACAGCCAACTGTAGCGCCAACAAACCACTGCCAACTATAACGCCAATAAACCACTGCTAACTTTAACGCCAACAAACCACAGCCAACTGTAGCGCCAACAAACCACTGCCAACTATAACGCCAACAAACCACTGCCAACTATAGCGCCAACAAACCACTGCCAACTATAGCGCCAACAAACCACTGCCAACTATAACGCCAACAAACCACTGCCAACTATAACGCCAACAAACCACTGCTAACTTTAACGCCAACAAACCACTGCCGACTATAACGCCAACAAACCACTGCCAACTATAGCGCCAACAAACCACAGCCAACTGTAGCGCCAACAAACCACTGCCAACTATAACGCCAACAAACCACTGCTAACTATAACGCCAACAAACCACTGCTAACTATAGCGCCAACAAACCACTGCCAACTATAGCGCCAACAAACCACTGCCAACTATAACGCCAACAAACCACTGCTAACTATAGCGCCAACAAACCACTGCCAACTATAGCGCCAACAAACCACTGCCAACTATAACGCCAACAAACCACTGCTAACTATAGCGCCAACAAACCACTGCCAACTATAGCGCCAACAAACCACTGCCAACTATAGCGCCAACAAACCACTGCCAACTATAACGCCAACAAACCACTGCTAACTATAGCGCCAACAAACCACTGCCAACTATAGCGCCAACAAACCACTGCCAACTATAGCGCCAACAAACCACTGGCAACTATAGCGCCAACAAACCACTGCCAACTATAACGCCAACAAACCACTGCTAACTATAGCGCCAACAAACCACTGCCAACTATAGCGCCAACAAACCACTGCCAACTATAACGCCAACAAACCACTGCCAACTATAGCGCCAACAAACCACTGCCAACTATAGCGCCAACAAACCACTGCCAACTATAACGCCAACAAACCACTGCTAACTATAGCGCCAACAAACCACTGCCAACTATAGCGCCAACAAACCACTGCCAACTATAGCGCCAACAAACCACTGCCAACTATAGCCCCAACAAACCACTGCTAACTGTAGCTCCAACAAACCACTGCCAACTATAGCCCCAACAAACCAGGGCTAACTATAGCGCCAACAAACCACTGCCAACTATAACGCCAACAAACCACTGCTAACTATAACGCCAACAAACCACTGCCAACTATAACGCCAACAAACCACTGCTAACTGTAGCCCCAACAAACCTCTGCCAACTATAGCGCCAACAAACCACTGCCAACTATAACGCCAACAAACCACTGCTAACTATAACGCCAACAAACCACTGCCAACTTTAACGCCAACAAACCACTGCTAACTATAGCGCCAACAAACCACTGCCAACTATAACGCCAACAAACCACTGCTAACTATAACGCCAACAAACCACTGCCAACTATAGCGCCAACAAACCACTGCCAACTATAACGCCAACAAACCACAGCCAACTGTAGCGCCAACAAACCACTGCCAACTATAACGCCAACAAACCACTGCTAACTTTAACGCCAACAAACCACAGCCAACTGTAGCGCCAACAAACCACTGCCAACTATAACGCCAATAAACCACTGCTAACTTTAACGCCAACAAACCACAGCCAACTGTAGCGCCAACAAACCACTGCCAACTATAACGCCAACAAACCACTGCCAACTTTAGCGCCAACAAACCACTGCCAACTATAGCGCCAACAAACCACTGCCAACTATAACGCCAACAAACCACTGTCAACTATAACGCCAACAAACCACTGCTAACTTTAACGCCAACAAACCACTGCCGACTATAACGCCAACAAACCACTGCCAACTATAGCGCCAACAAACCACAGCCAACTGTAGCGCCAACAAACCACTGCCAACTATAACGCCAACAAACCACTGCTAACTATAACGCCAACAAACCACTGCTAACTATAGCGCCAACAAACCACTGCTAACTATAACGCCAACAAACCACTGCTAACTATAGTGCCAACAAACCACTGCTAACTATAACGCCAACAAACCACTGCTAACTTTAACGCCAACAAACCACTGCCGACTATAACGCCAACAAACCACTGCTAACTATAACGCCAACAAACCACTGCTAACTATAACGCCAACAAACCACTGCTAACTATAACGCCAACAAACCACTGCTAACTATAACGCCAACAAACCACTGCTAACTATAACGCCAACAAACCACTGCTAACTATAACGCCAACAAACCACTGCTAACTATAACGCCAACAAACCACTGCCGACTATAACGCCAACAAACCACTGCCAACTATAACGCCAACTAACCACTGCTAACTATAACGCCAACAAACCACTGCCAACTACAATGCCAACAAACCACTGCTAACTGTAGCCCCACCAAACCACTGCCAACTATAGCGCCAACAAACCACTGCCAACTATAACGCCAACAAACCACTGCTAACTATAACGCCAACAAACCACTGCCAACTTTAACGCCAACAAACCACTGCTAACTATAGCGCCAACAAACCACTGCCAACTATAACGCCAACAAACCACTGCTAACTATAACGCCAACAAACCACTGCCAACTATAGCGCCAACAAACCACTGCCAACTATAACGCCAACAAACCACAGCCAACTGTAGCGCCAACAAACCACTGCCAACTATAACGCCAACAAACCACTGCTAACTTTAACGCCAACAAACCACAGCCAACTGTAGCGCCAACAAACCACTGCCAACTGTAACGCCAATAAACCACTGCTAACTTTAACGCCAACAAACCACAGCCAACTGTAGCGCCAACAAACCACTGCCAACTATAACGCCAACAAACCACTGCCAACTATAGCGCCAACAAACCACTGCCAACTATAGCGCCAACAAACCACTGCCAACTATAACGCCAACAAACCACTGCCAACTATAACGCCAACAAACCACTGCTAACTTTAACGCCAACAAACCACTGCCGACTATAACGCCAACAAACCACTGCCAACTATAGCGCCAACAAACCACAGCCAACTGTAGCGCCAACAAACCACTGCCAACTATAACGCCAACAAACCACTGCTAACTATAACGCCAACAAACCACTGCTAACTATAGCGCCAACAAACCACTGCTAACTATAACGCCAACAAACCACTGCTAACTATAGCGCCAACAAACCACTGCTAACTATAACGCCAACAAACCACTGCTAACTTTAACGCCAACAAACCACTGCCGACTATAACGCCAACAAACCACTGCTAACTATAACGCCAACAAACCACTGCTAACTATAACGCCAACAAACCACTGCTAACTATAACGCCAACAAACCACTGCTAACTATAACGCCAACAGACCACTGCTAACTATAACGCCAACAAACCACTGCTAACTATAACGCCAACAAACCACTGCTAACTATAACGCCAACAAACCACTGCTAACTATAACGCCAACAAACCACTGCCGACTATAACGCCAACAAACCACTGCCGACTATAACGCCAACAAACCACTGCTAACTATAACGCCAACAAACCTCTGCTAACTATAACGCCAACAAACCACTGCTAACTATAGCGCCAACAAACCACTGCTAACTATAACGCCAACAAACCACTGCTAACTTTAACGCCAACAAACCACTGCCGACTATAACGCCAACAAACCACTGCCAACTATAGCGCCAACAAACCACAGCCAACTATAGCGCCAACAAACCACTGCCAACTATAACGCCAACAAACCACTGCTAACTATAACGCCAACAAACCACTGCCAACTATAACGCCAACAAACCACTGCCGACTATAACGCCAACAAACCACTGCCAACTATAGCGCCAACAAACCACTGCCAACTTTAACGCCAACAAACCACTGCCAATTATAACGCCAACAAACCACTGCTAACTATAACGCCAACAAACCACAGCCAACTGTAGCGCCAACAAACCACTGCTAACTATAACGCCAACAAACCACTGCTAACTATAACGCCAACAAACCACTGCCAACTATAACGCCAACAAACCACTGCCAACTATAGCGCCAACAAACCACAGCCAACTATAGCGCCAACAAACCACTGCTAACTATAACGCCAACAAACCACTGCTAACTATAACGCCAACAAACCACTGCTAACTATAACGCCAACAAACCACTGCTAACTATAACGCCAACAAACCACTGCTAACTATAATGCCAACAAACCACTGCTAACTATAACGCCAACAAACCACTGCTAACTATAACGCCAACAAACCACTGCCAACTATAGCGCCAACAAACCACTGCTAACTATAACGCCAACAAACCACTGCTAACTATAACGCCAACAAACCACTGCCAACTATAACGCCAACAAACCACTGCCAACTATAACGCCAACAAACCACTGCCAACTATAGCGCCAACAAACCACAGCCAACTATAGCGCCAACAAACCACTGCTAACTATAACGCCAACAAACCACTGCCAACTATAACGCCAACAAACCACTGCCGACTATAACGCCAACAAACCACTGCCAACTATAGCGCCAACAAACCACTGCCAACTTTAACGCCAACAAACCACTGCCAACTATAACGCCAACAAACCACTGCCAACTATAACGCCAACAAACCACTGCTAACTATAGCGCCAACAAACCACTGCTAACTATAACGCCAACAAACCACAGCCAACTGTAGCTCAAGCATTTATAATTGTGCAGCAATAAGTCTTTTGTCAAACACATGGTATTAATTACAATTCCGTTTGGATGTAGATTGATTTTGATGTTATTATTGTTTATCTTAAAACCATAACTGTGTTTTATTTCCAATTCAAACTTTGTTTTAGACATATAATAATTGACCTATGTCATTATTAATAAGCGAGTATTGACCACCTATACAGTAAAAGAACATATGAAGGTGTGTCTAATTTTGTTTGCAATAATCAAGGTCCTTTACTCTACTTAAATACGTTCAATTTACACCGTCTGTGTTTTTCAGTGGTGTTGTTTTGGTGTGGTTTTTGTTTTCTGTTGAGCTGAAAACAACAGCAAACGCCCGGTTGATTTTAACTGATGTGCATGGAAACGCCCACAAGCCGTAAATAATGTGCTTACAAATAGATCGGTGTATCAATTTTTTGTTGCTTTTCTGCAAGTGACAACAGGAACAACAATACACATTGCAGCCAAAGGAAAACACCTACAAAACAGTGCAAGATCTACACCTAAAATATACCACTGTTGATTTTTTTATCATTAGTGTGAAAAGTTACACTTAATATTATTATTTCTTGCGAGAAAAGTAGGTTATTTAGAAAAATCAATACCATTTTACCATTTTATCTTTAAAATTGAAATTGTACAAAAAGAGCACATAAAATATTAACGCAATATCTTGATTTCCTTTCAATTTTCACGGTTTTTTACCTGTATGTTCTTTATGTGTTGAGGTTAAATTGTAAATGTTCTCTGCCTGACTGGAATTAACTGCAATAAGACTACGTTCATACAATTCACATATGCCGACTTTTTATTGGACATGTGCTGGTCACGTTTATCTGCTAAAGCCGACTACCTGTGAAACAGGTGAAACATGTTGACACGGCAGGTGACATTAAGCATTACTGGGTCGGTGAGTGAAACAGAATCGTTAGGTATTTATAAACATTAAACGAATGATTGTTTCATTTACGTGATAATCTTTTTTTTATCTTTTCGAACTATATCAATGAGGGTTAATGTATTGAAAGTTTGAAAACACGAATTACAGGACAGGACGTTAGAAAGAAACAAACGGTCCCAAAATATTTACTTTAACTGTTTCTTTCTCTTGTCACTTCATATCATATTGTCTCATTCTTCTTCTCTCTCTCTTCCTCTCTCTCTCTTTCTTTGTCTCTCTCTGTCTCTCTCAGTCTCTCTCTCTGTCTCTCTCTCTCTCTGTCTCTCTGTGTCTGTCTGTCTGTATGTCTGTCTCTGCCTGTCTGTCTGTCTGTCTGTCTCTGTCTGTCTGTCTGTCTGTCTGACTGACTGTCTGTCTGTCTCTCTCTCTGTCTCTGTCTCTCTCTCCCCTCTCTCTCTGTCTCTCTCTCCTATCTCTCTCTCGGCCGTATGTAATTCTGACTTCATGTAACGTTAACATAAGGCATATACAAAAAGAATATTCTGTTAGCTAAATAGAGGATCTTGTCATTTAATACAGACGAGTTCAAGAAAAGCGGTAGTAAGCGAGCCTATGGCGACCTTGCCATCATTTTTTTCCTGGACGTGTTTTTTTTTTTTAATATAAGATTACATGATATAAGTCGGTAACGTACAATTTTATGGAATTTTAACCACAATACTTGGTGAAATAGTGGTATGAAACGATCTGCATTAAAAAGCTATATTACACTAGTTGAATGGAAAACTACCCCGTCGGTAGAACGAGTGAGTATCCATATTGTTTGAATCTTCGTTCACCTCCTCAGGATCATTTCATTTTGTTATGGTTTATCATGTTATTTTGTATTCAAAACTTTATTTTATATTTATAGGTTTTATGTTAATTTCTTTTGCTTTCTTTTGGCATTACATCGATGTCAGTTTCGCTGAACAAACTCTTTGCTAAATATAGGTGAGGGAAACACAGACGCATGCTTTATGAGATCCATTAACGCATCGCAAGGCAGCTGGAATACCTCTCAAAAAAGACTCGCTGACCAAGAATCGGACCCATGCTGTGATAGACAATGGAGTCGGCGACTCTAACAGCTCGGACACGGGTGACACTTTGTATGAATATAGTCCGATATATTTTGTTGTCTAAGGCTCCAACGATGTGTTTGTAGATGATAAAGTTTTAGTTCACAGTCTTGATGTCAATTAATTCACGCTTTTGTGGATAAAATTCCTATAACAAGCCCAACCAAGGCAGTTATTCAACTCACGTACTTAAAGCATACATACTTATACATAGTTTGGACATACCTCACATTGTGTATGTACTTCTAACTAGTGAAAAATGTTCCAATTGTTCGTATATATTCTAAACCAACATCACGACATCATAGTTTTGGCTGTGTTATACTTATATATCAATTACTACAAGTATGTTAATTGTCGGAACAGAACATCATGTCTGGCTAAACATGAATTTTATTCCCAGGAATGATATTGTAAACCTTTCTTACGTCAACATTATTGTCATCACATAAGAATGTCGCATAAAGTTTGGCAGCCATTGCCAACAGTAGAAAAACTCCTAAGACAAGGATCAGTATTAGGTGATATATTGAGTAACAACTGTTTTCCTCATAGCAAATGCTTTCTTACTAGGAATTCGTGTAAATGTGCTATAACTTGTCAATAATATATAAGAACTCTTTATTGTTGCCATAACTTATAAGTATGCTATGCAGTAATAAACAACAAAATATAATGATTTGCAGACTGCAATACATAGAGCAAAAAAAAGTTCAAAAGTTCTCGAAAAAACCGAAATCGGTACAATAAGTTCGAACTATTTTTATGATATGGCAAGCCGCGACCTCACTTTATAACTGTTACCTCATAATCTTACAATCTTGTCATGTCATGCCATTGACCTCATTTAACAAGTAATTCACTCCATAGCTTATGTTCATCTTATTAGGTTTATGTAAGCTCCACACGTTTTCCAATAAACAGTTAAACTAAACGTAGATTACAAGAACCTGACAGGGGAATAGTTGTATGCAGCGGTCCTTAATGTGACATTCTCCTCCCAGACATAATTCTAGGGCCTTCCTCCATCTACATTAGCTGGACATCACCATCATGACCATAATTCTGATTCAGAAGACAAACAAATAAAACATATATTTGAGCTTAATTTTAATAAACAATTGTAATTCAATTGTATATACTATACAATAAACATAGCACACATATTACAATCAGATAACAGTGATAGAACCTAGTTTCTTTCTTTGTTCTTCACTTTCGAATGCGGCACTTCTTATTGTAAATTTGCAGTCTGTTCATCTTAATAAGACATCACATTATAGAGATATCCAAACAAATAACAATAAAGGATGCTCTTATATAGCTTACCTTGTATTTCAAGAGCTCACTTACATTTATAAGCGCATGATTCAGCTGCAACTGTTTTCATACACTTCTGTCACAAAACATTGGCAACCCACATCAGCACCAACTTATATATTCGTATTGTTATTTATAAATCATCCGAAAGTACCGAAAAACAGTAGAATAAATACAAATGGCTGATTATTAAGACAACCATAAATTCTTGCCGTAGGCACAAGTGTGTGTTGTATTGTCAGACGTTAGGTTCAGTAATAACGTGGGTGCTGCAAATAATTGGCTAGATGACATTAAGGCAGAAAAATATTCTACACACTAAATATACATTAGCATTATTTGGATATATAAATAAATAAATAAATAAATATATATATATATATATATATATATATATATATATATATATATATATATCAGTATAATGTTTCATTTGTAGCACTTCGTACTTTTAAACATGTGAGAGTTTTAAAACAAATGGACGATGTTTTAGTTTATGTTGCAATGCTCATAGGACATCATATTTTCTTATTGTTGAAAAATCAGCTCATTTTTCTTTGCATTTGTATACTTCCGCATTTCAATGTTAACAACATTTCAATGTTAACACAAATGATGGGTTTTGGAACTTCATTCTTTCGCAGAGTTTCCCCCCAACAATAGAGAACAGTCATCAGTCATTGTAAATATATTTATACAGGAAGTGCACCCAAAGACATGCCCGCCCGTCTCAGTATCTGGCATATTCTCAGGACAGAACTTGGCTGTTCCACAAACACCAAACATTCGACTGCTAGGGAATATCTTTTCATCTGAACAAAGATTCCGATAGTCGACATAACGCAGAACTGCAGATCGCTCACCTATAGAACATGACAGCCAGGACTGATGGAAATGTTGATTAAGTATATCAGGGTGATGGTCACAGACTTTGAGAGCTAGTGCTGATGGAAACACTTATACATTATATCCGGGTAATGGTTAAAGACTATGAGAGCTATTGCTAATGGAAACACTTATGCATTATATCCGGGTGATGGTTAAAGACTATGAGAACTATTGCTAATGGAAACACTTATACATTATATCCGGGTAATGGTTAAAGACTATGAGAGCTATTGCTAATGGAAACACTTATGCATTATATCCGGGTGATGGTTAAAGACTATGAGAACTATTGCTAATGGAAACACTTATACATTATATCCGGGTAATGGTCACAGACTATGAGAGCTATTGCTAATGGAAACACTTATACATTATATCCGGATGATGGTCATAGACTATGAGAGCTAATGCTAATGGAAACACTTATACATTATATCCGGGTAATGGTTAAAGACTATGAGAGCTATTGCTAATGGAAACACTTATGCATTATATCCGGGTAATGGTTAAAGACTATGAGAGCTAGTGCTAATGGAAACACTTATGCATTATATCCGGGTGATGGTTAAAGACTATGAGAGCTAGTGCTAATGGAAACACTTATGCATTATATCCGGGTGATGGTTAAAGACTATGAGAACTAGTGCTAATGGAAACACTTATACATTATATCCGGGTAATGGTTAAAGACTATGAGAGCTAGTGCTAATGGAAACACTTATGCATTATATCCGGGTGATGGTTAAAGACTATGAGAACTATTGCTAATGGAAACACTTATACATTATATCCGGGTGATGGTTAAAGACTATGAGAGCTAGTGCTAATGGAAACACTTATGCATTATATCCGGGTGATGGTTAAAGACTATGAGAACTAGTGCTAATGGAAACACTTATACATTATATCCGGGTAATGGTTAAAGACTATGAGAGCTATTGCTAATGGAAACACTTATGCATTATATCCGGGTGATGGTTAAAGACTATGAGAACTATTGCTAATGGAAACACTTATACATTATATCCGGGTGATGGTTAAAGACTATGAGAGCTAGTGCTAATGGAAACACTTATGCATTATATCCGGGTGATGGTTAAAGACTATGAGAACTATTGCTAATGGAAACACTTATACATTATATCCGGGTAATGGTTAAAGACTATGAGAGCTAATGCTAATGGAAACACTTATGCATTATATCCGGGTGATGGTTAAAGACTATGAGAACTATTGCTAATGGAAACACTTATACATTATATCCGGGTAATGGTTAAAGACTATGAGAGCTAATGCTAATGGAAACACTTATGCATTATATCCGGGTGATGGTTAAAGACTATGAGAACTATTGCTAATGGAAACACTTATACATTATATCCGGGTAATGGTTAAAGACTATGAGAGCTATTGCTAATGGAAACACTTATACATTATATCCGGATGATGGTCATAGACTATGAGAGCTAATGCTAATGGAAACACTTAAACATTACATCCAGGTGATGGTCATAGACTATGAGAGCTAGTCCTGATGGAAACACTTATACATTATATCCGGGTGATGGTCATATACTATGAGAGCTATTGCTAATGGAAACACTTATACATTATATCCGGGTGATGGTTAAAGACTATGAGAGCTATTGCTAATGGAAACACTTATACATTATATCCAGGTGATGGTCATAGACTCTGAGAGCTAATGCTAATGGAAACACTTAAACATTACATCCGGGTGATGGTCGTAGACTATGAGAGCTAGTGCTGATGGAAACACTTATACATTATATCCGGGTGATGGTTAAAGACTATGAGAGCTATTGCTAATGGAAACACTTATACATTATATCCGGGTGATGGTCATAGACTATGAGAGCTATTGCTGATGGAAACACTTATACATTATATTCGGGTGATGGTCATAGACTATGAGAGCTAGTGCTGATGGAAACACTTATACATTATATCCGGGTGATAGTTAAAGACTATGAGAGCTATTGCTAATGGAAACACTTATACATTATATCCGGGTGATGGTCACAGACTTTGAGAGCTAGTCCTGATGGAAACACTTATACATTATATCCGGGTTATGGTTAAAGACTATGAGAGCTATTGCTAATGGAAACACTTATACATTATATCCGGGTGATGGTCATAGACTATGAGAGCTAATGCTAATGGAAACACTTAAACATTACATCCGGGTGATGGTCATAGACTATGAGAGCTAGTGCTGATGGAAACACTTATACATTATATCCGGGTGATGGTCATATACTATGAGAGCTAGTCCTGATGGAAACACTTATACATTATATCCAGGTGATGGTCATAGACTATGAGAGCTAGTGCTGATGGAAACACTTATACATTATATTCGGGTGATGGTCATAGACTATGAGAGCTAGTGCTGATGGAAACACTTATACATTATATCCGGGTGATGGTCATATACTATGAGAGCTAGTGCTGATGGAAACACTTATACATTATATCCAGGTGATGGTCATAGACTATGAGAGCTAGTGCTGATGGAAACACTTATACATTATATCCGGGTTATGGTCATATACTATGAGAGCTAGTGCTGATGGAAACACTTATACATTATATCCGGGTGATGGTCATAGACTATGAGAGCTAGTGCTGATGGAAACACTTATACATTATAACCGGGTAATGGCCAAATGAAACCATATATATTCCATGATTTCATTGTTCAGACAATGAAGTCCATCACATATATTAAATGTTTTCAATTTTACTTGAATCATTAAACACATAACTAACATGAATACTAAACTAAAGCTTCAATGAGTTTAAATTGCGCTATTTTTGAAATCAAGCTTAAACCAAGTTCAAGATTATATGGCGATAATGTTCAGCAATTCAGTGCTTTTATAACATGTGGCGTGGGTTTCTTCACACGCATTTTAAATGTTACCGTATTATAGAGGTATTATCACGCGGCAATGTTTCTGAAAAGGAACCTGCTCGCCGGAATTAAACAACAATGCTGTGTAAAACAATACAACCCGCACCAAAATCCGAACCTATATTTATCTTAACTTTTTGTGCTATTTTGAAACGTCGGTATGAGGTAAAGATAGAAAGGTGTCAAAATAGTTCTGGCAGCTGCCAAGCATTTTAATGTAATTTAAACGTTTTATAGAATGTACATGTGCTTACTTTTATTTATGGTAAGGGAACAGCACTCCAGTCTGACTATATGTGTAAAGATTGCTCTGTCTGTATGTGTAGGAATTGCTCTGTCTGTAAGTGTAGATGCTGCTCTGTCTGTACGTGTAGGAATTGCTCTGTCTGTAAGTGTAGTGATTGTTCTGTCTTTAAGTGTAGGGGTGGCTCTGTCCGTAGGTAGGGGTTGCTCTGTCTGTAAATGTGGAGGCTGCTATGTCTGTAAGTTTAGAGGCTGCTCTGTCTGAAGTGTAGGGGTTGCTCTGTCTGTAAGTGTAGTGGTTGCTCTGTCTGTAAGTGTAGGGGTTGCTCTGTCTGTAAGTGTAGAGGCTGCTCTGTCTGAAGTGTAGGGGTTGCTCTGTCTGTAAGTGTAGGGGTTGCTCTGTCTGTAAGTGTAGGGGTTGCTCTGTCTGTAAGTGTAGGGGTTGCTCTGTCTGTAAGTGTAGAGGCTGCTATGTCTGTAAGTGTGGAGGCTGCTATGTCTGTAAGTGTAGAGGCTGCTCTGTCTGAAGTGTAGGGGTTGCTCTGTCTGTAAGTGTAGGGGTTGCTCTGTCTGTAAGTGTGGAGGCTGCTATGTCTGTAAGTGTAGAGGCTGCTCTGTCTGAAGTGTAGGGGTTGCTCTGTCTGTAAGTGTAGTGGTTGCTCTGTCTGAAGTGTAGGGGTTGCTCTGTCTGTAAGTGTAGAGGCTGCTCTGTCTGAAGTGTAGGGGTTGCTCTGTCTGTAAGTGTAGGGGTTGCTCTGTCTGTAAGTGTAGTGGTTGCTCTGTCTGTTAGTGTAGAGGCTGCTCTGTCTGAAGTGTAGTGGTTGCTCTGTCTGTAAGTGTAGAGGCTGCTCTGTCTGAAGTGTAGGGGTTGCTCTGTCTGTAACTGTAGTGGTTGCTCTGTCTGTAAGTGTAGAGGCTGCTCTGTCTGTAAGTGTAGTGGTTGCTCTGTCTGTAAGTGTAGTGGTTGCTCTGTCTGTAATTGTAGAGGCTGCTCTGTCTGAAGTGTAGGGGTTGCTCTGTCTGTAATTGTAGGGTTGCTGTGCCTGTAAGTATACGGTTGATCTGTGTTTAAGAGTAGGGGTAGCTCTGTATATAAATGTAGGAGTGGCTCTGTCTGTAAGTGTAGTAGTTGCTCTGTCTGTAAGTGTAGGAGTTGCTCTGTCTGTAAGTGTAGGAGTTTCTGTGTCCGTAAGTGTAGGGGCTGCTCTGTCTATAAGTATACGGTTGCTCTTACTTTAACAGTACGGGTTGCTCTGTTTATACATGTAGGGGTTGCTCTGTATATAAATGTAGGGGTTGCTCTATCTTTAAGTGCTGGGGTTGCTCTGTCTGTAATTTGAGTGTTAGCAACACATCGCCCATGGCTATTTTCAGATACCGCTGAGCCTCGGTGTACGACCTATGTTAAGAAATCCTTCAAGTGTCTATTGTATTTCTATTTCAATTTGGCAAAGTACTGGGCATATAAATCTTTTAAAAATACAGGGAGACATCTAAAACGTGTTCTATATGCCCTATTCGTATAAAGTATTAAGATTAACCCCTAACGGACCAAAAGCTTCCAGACTCGCGTAGGCTGGTTTTTACACGTTTTTTTATATGTTTAGGATAGCTTACATTAAGAAGATGGGTTGTCTTACAATAAGTACAATGCATGTTTTACTTTTCGTAGTAAAAGTTTAAGCTTTGTTTAGCTATGCACTTTATTATTTGAACTATGTATTAAAACCCACTTCATAAATAAATAGCATATTCTGAGTCTATGATTCAACAGAGCAGGGGATTCACTGCCATCGTTTCGAATGAGCAGGTGGAAATCCTTATTTAAAGAGGTATAACCTTCTGAAACTCTTCACATAAACTCCCTAAGCTTTGATTAGTCTCAGGTGAATAACGAATAGCCTTTGTCAATATCTAATAATACTAATAATTTAGAATGTCTTAAACATAATATATTCACAGTCGTATGTATATTAACATTTGCATTTATCAATAAGATATCAATAGCGATCTGGAACTTTGATGAGAGATTGAGATAGGGTGAAGATATAAACAGCATTTACTGTACTAGTAAAACTGCACTTGAACATTGTTGTCATATATGTTTCTGTCGGCTGATCTCTGGGCTGCAAGGCGGGATCACGATAAAATAGAGATAGATGAACCTTTAATTAACAAGTTATAAGTAAGGATGTAAGAAAGTAAGATCATGTTTGATGAAATCGTAATCGGCTGCACCATTCCGGCCAAATGGTACGGATCCATGTAACTGAGTCTACCGTTATATCGAGCCTGTCAGTTGGGGAGATCTAAGTGCTGATTTATTTACAAACATACCGCATCTCTGTTTCGTTTACTTTAGATATAAAACATGCCTTACAGTGGAGCGATACGCCGGTAGTTCACGAAGCAGCTATTCCATGTTAATAATATTGCACATTTTATTTCTGTAACCACATCGGTAGGTTTCATTTCGCTTATACAGCAAAGGGGATACTAACTATATTGTGTATCACATTTTATTTCATTGATCACGCAATATTTTTTCTGTAATGGTATTTTTATTCGTACGTGTACATATTTATTAACTATAAATTGTAATACTTAAATCCCGTAGAAGTGACTAGTTGGCCACTGTATATTGCAACCATTTCAACATTCTAGCTTTATATCTTCGCTACACATAATTACTATGTTTCGTTTCATAGTGATGATGTTGAGCGGAACTTCTTGACAAATGATCTCTTCTGCAGATAGGAAGCAACACACTCTTGCTGGAGCTCAGTTAATTTCCCTTTTGTTAGAATGTGTGCAGTTAGAGTGTAACTGAAGCTGCAGGTTTTGCTTCATTCTTTCTTATACTCCTTCTTGTTCTGAACGGTACTGAAATTTGTAATGCTCTATAAAATAAAAGACACATACACTCTAAATTATTTGCTTTCTTTCTCATTCTGTTTCCTCTTTTTAGAGATAACAAATAGTATTGCCAAGAACAGACAGAACATGCACGTGTGAGTTTAATGGTAAATGTCAGTGAAAGATAGCAGAAAAGTGGTAATGTGTACACGGTTAACTTAATAACAAACAAGGCACTACTCACAGCGGCTGATCAGGAACTTTTATTTCACAAACCTTCAAAAATTACGATTAGATTATAGTTAATTAGAATACAGCTCGGTGGTAAACGGATTGCTTGTACTGTTTTCAGAAAGCATGGGGGTAAATGGATTATAAAAGTATTAAAGTCCTTGAAGGCCCGGTCACACAGCCCTCCACAGGCGTATCGCGGCCGAATCACGGCCAAAAATTTCTGCCCGTGAAGCAGACGCTGTTGGACGCTTTGAGGTCGCGATAAAGACGCGATACAGCCGTATTTTACCCGTCGTTACACGCGGTAAGAAATTCACACGCGGTTGGCCGCGCTAAAAAAGTTTTGGGCTGCCCAAAAAATTAGACTGCGGGTAATCGCGGGCGGTACACGTGGTACACACGCGGTAAAGACGCGGTACAGACGCGGAACGAACGTGCTATGACGTGCTACGGCCGCGGTTAAGACATGGTTACACGCGGTAGGACGCGAAATTTTAGCGGGTAATCGCGGGTGGAGCACGGTCATAGCACGTTTGTTCCGCGTCTGTTCCGCGTAGTTATCACGTGCATTAGCGTGTGTACCGCGTGTAAGCACGGACAAACGCCTTTCTCCGCGTAAACAGCGCGCCCCAATACCGGCCCGGTTCGGCTGCTTTATTATACCCGTGGTAGGCCGCGGTACCCCCGCGCTTCACCCGCGATAAGGACGCGGAACAGTCGCCGGTAAACCGCGGGTAAGCTAATTTTGCACATTTTCCACCACGGGCAACCGCGGGTAAAAAAAATCGCGAAATTTTACCCGCGATACAGACGCGAAAGGCTGTGTGACCGGGCCTTAAGGCTTATTTATAACCAATCAGTAATTATGTAGACAACCTGTATAGCCGCCAATGAGACGAAAGTAAAAAATAATATTATATTCCTGTTTGAAGCTATTTCAGTGCAGAGTTTTGACTTCTGAGTGTTTCAGTATGTTTTTACATCGTCGATGTTTCTTTTTCTTTCTTTTTTTCTGTTGATCGGACAACAAAAGCCTACCGCCCTGGTAATATAACTTATTATGTGTACAATTACATGACTGGAAAAGCACTTGCTTACAAACGAAAGCGCTTATATGCATATAAAAACGTTAAAAATCTATCATCTTGCAAAGGACTGACACGATGACATTCTGATACATTGGCTGTATTTTCACATAGCAAAACTCATCACATGTCAATCAACATGAAGAGATAATAAACAATGGTAATGAAACTGTTGTTTTTACGGTTCCTTTGAAAGTGGGATGGTCTTCCTCCTGTCAGAATGCAGATCCATACAGATGAAATGGTCATGTATTCAAACTCTCTTCGTTTTTATTGAAACAACATTGCTGGTGACTTAAAAGCTGGTATGTATACTGACCAGAATGTTTGTTACGTAGGTATTGTTTGCTCGCAGAGGTAAAAGTAAATATTTATTTTGTTTGGTTTAAGGCATTTTTTTATGAAGACGAACACATTTTATAGATCAGTATTTTTATTCGATTTCAGCATTACTGCATTTTTGCACTGTGTTCCTATACATAATACGTATTACTTAACATTGCTCATTTTATATATGTCCTTTGAATTTCAGAATGCATGGTATCACATCTCAAAAATGAGGTTATAAAGGATTGACGTGTACCCTGTGAAAATTATCAACACAAGCTCAATACTCGTATAATATAAACAGACAACACAAATCAAGTTTAGGTAAAATATGATTACTTCCTAAATGTAACTTTGTGGAAAAAGGGCAAACCAGATTGAACCGATATGTTTTGGAAACCTTACTTCAACTTAACTGCAATTGATAGCTTTGTACATATTAGAATTCCAGAAACATTCCTGTCCGAATGCATTATTAAATAAGTTGGCTATACCACAAATAAAATTGCTTCTCTTGGCAAGTACATGACAGCTTGATATTTACCACAGTTTCAAAAAACAAGAAAATGCATCTAGAACTTTCAACACATTAAAATTAAACACGACTATTCAGCTAATGAAACCTTTCGATCTCAAGACATGGATACAAAGTCTATTAAAATTAGAGTATCAAAGCTAATAATTAAATGTCATTTTAGTATGATAAAAGATTTCTTCTCAATGCGTTTAACATTTCATATGATAAGCGTTGAGATGTATGTACTTCCATTAAAATGCTGTCACTTAATAAGGCTCCTTGATAAATCAAGTTCATTAAATGATCCAGATCTCTTCAAACACTTAAGCAAATGGACTGTGAGTGACCACTTCATAAATTTGAAACAATGAACTTGTTTGTGTTGTCGTAATCAGTATAGACCAAACAAATCTATTATTCCGGGCAGACTATGTACATTTATCAAACACAGTTTTAATTGCATTTAATGCATGTGGGAAGGTAAAATATTTTGTTATCATGCTATTCACCATTATGTCAGTTTCTGGCACGTGCAATCGGTAGCATAAGCAGAGAGCATGCATCATTGTGTTACCTCCATACTTGAAGTTGTGGAAACTTCATCAACATTCCAGCAGTTCCAAAGCGGCACGTCGCTCTAGGGTTTACTTTATGACGAATCAAAATAAGAAACATAAGAAACTTGGCATGAACGCAGCTATGGTATGTAGAATATCTATTAAAGATAAATGAATATAGACTATTCATAACATACTATATTATTAATAAATCATCTATCAAGAATATATATTTGAAAATATAGCGTTTTTAATATATACAGAATGAATACTATCAATTTGAAATAAATACTGCACTGTTAATGGATAGGTAGGTACACAACTTTAACAATAGTATTTCGATATAATCAATGGCGATGTGCATGTCATTCTATTTGTGATAGTCAATATAAATCGTAAATCATCATAATTAACAACATTATCATCACTGTAATTATCATTATTGTCAACATCATTGTTATCAACACTATCATTTTTGCCATTTTGTAATTTATGCCTTCAAATGTTACGAAGATCAGCACAAAAAACACATTGTGATTATGGATATTTACATGGACAAAAATGCATGTTGCTCTAGATATTATATTTAATACTTCATTGTAACTATATACTGTATAAGCCATATGTATTCAATATAGAAACTGCATTGTTTATGGATACTGTATAAGCCATATATATTTAATATAAATACTACATTGTAACTATATACTTTATAAGCCATATATATTTAATATAAATACTACATTGTAACTATATACTGTATAAGCCATATATATATAATATAAATACTACATTGTAACTATATACTTTATAAGCTAAATATATTTAATATAGATACTACATTGTAACTATATACTTTATAAGCCATATATATTTAATATAGATACTGTATTGTAACTATATACTTCATAAGCCATATATATTTAATATAGATACTGTATTGTTTATAGATACTGTATGAAGAATATTTTTATACTACATTGTTAATATATACTGTTTGAATAATATACATTAAAATTAATACTACACAATTAATAGATTCTGTATAAATAATCTATGTTAAAAATGCAGCATTGTCACTAGATATTGATGAAGATTAAAATAAATATTGCATTGTTACAGATACTTATGAATATTTAAAATACATATTCTGCATACCGTACCTACGTTCACGTAATGTGCATACCAACATACGGAAGTGCTCTGACATTAGGCCGACCAGAGATCATGATGACCAAGTATACCCCAAGGTTATGTACCCATCTCATAAATATAAAATGGAGTCATTGTAACTATCTTCATAATCTTCATACGACATCGATGTTTTAATCAAACTACACGAATAAGTCATGAGACGGTATCCTGTGGCCAGCAGGTGAAACATATTTACACCAAACTCTGACCGCATCATGCCGTGAACTTTGATGACTTTAAATAAATATAATATTTAAAGTAAATAAAGAATCGAAAACAATAAGTTCTACAATAACGAATTTTGATCTGAAAACAAAACGAGTCATATAACAAAATATTTGTGGAGGAATTTTAGCAATCCTACAGATAAGTAAAAGTAAAAATGTAAAATGTTTGTCTGCATGTCATCTGTATACCTGCCATCACTAAGTTGTCGGGGAATGAGGGCTGTTCAAGAAGTTCGTGGAATGTGCTGAGGTTCCTATGTTTCGGGGATGAGGCTCAACATGTTTATGATATATCTTGAGGGATTAGCCAAAACTATAATTGTTGTGCAAAACACTTCTGAAGTTATGTAATATAAGGGAACAGCTGCAGGAGATGTGTTGACATCCAATCCATAGCATAACAGATAAGTAAATGTTCCAACACGAATGTCTTTCTGAAAAAAGCATTCTTGGTGTGAAAAGATAATTTTGGAAACACGTTTAGAATTTATAGAGTGTGATTCATGCTTTATACCGCCATAGCTTTATGATAATTTAGCATGGCTTGCAGTTACATGAAAAATGGTGCTCCTGACTAAGATGGTTCATAAATCAAATTTAAAAATGCGTTGTTTTCACAACTTTTAAACTAAAAGAAACATTTCCTGGTAAAGTATAACGTCTTTAAGATAGATCTTTCTGTGGTAAATTTATGCTCTTATGGTATGCCAAGTGCGAAAAAACCCACAGAAGGATTGTCCCATATGCATCATTTAGCTTGCAATTGCTTACTTGTATAAAACCCTCAAACAAGGGTGTCCGACCCCTGCAAAATACATAATAACGTGACAGGAGCCACCGTTTATACATCTGGTATTTTGGTAATTTTATAAGGAATGGAACAACAACTGTAAAAATATAGAAATGTAATATTAAGTTTAATTGTTAAATCTTAATTGTATGTATTTAATAAGCACAATTGTTTGTAGTAATTAAAACAGCGGGTGTTTACCTCACCATTTTTGCAAGATATTTTCGTGATACGGCATTACACCGCCTTATCCTAAATATAACCACAGCCTATAATAGAAACCGATGTTAGACGGTAACCATACATTTCCCGGTGCTATCTGAACCCCGGATCTTCCACCGGTCCTATCCGATTTATCCTATATCTCAGGTAGGAGATACACACTTCCCTGTTATCTGCTTCTTTTCAGCGACTCTTCCTCAACTAGTATGTAAATATTCTCTGGGATCCACCATACTCTCGACACGAGATGAAAAGTGGCAAAACAGAAGCGATGTTTCTCCATTCCGATAATTTATCATTCGGCGGCTGAAGCAATCTGACTTTTCGTTGAGTCATTCCCGAAGCATTTTTATTATTACCACAAACCGATAGGTCTCTGTAAAGTAATCATCCCGGTGCAATAAAAATATAAACACCATTAAATTGATAAAGGAACAAACTGAGAAAGCATTATAAGTGCTAGAGCTGCTTATGAACAATGAACATCAGAGGTTAGAAACGCATGCACGTCCAAGTGTGATACATGCATTTTGAGTGATTGAAACGTTTTATCTAGTAATTTTGCATTTCTGAAACGCTTTATTTAGTATATCCCATAGTTTTAAATGCTGCAGAAAAAAATGACATCAGTATGCTTTTGCTTATGCTACTTTGTTGATGGGGGCTTATTTAATTAATTAATTTATTAATTAATTTATTTACTGAAACTAATGTAAAAGGGGTTTTCACATTTTGGCTGAATCTAAAGCAAACAACTTCAGCATTTTATTTTGTATGAGTCTCCGTGGCAACGTGAAAGCATTCCATACTCCAGTAACTGAGATTGCGTAAGATGTTGTATTCATGGTTCTATGAGTCAGTCACTGTGACATGGAATCAGATGGGGTGATTGCAGAGGCTGGTTGTTCTGGTTGTGCTGGAAGGACTTTGGTGTAGTTTCAAGCGGCGGTGAAACATTTCCTGGGGGCCAGTTTTAGCTCGGGACTTGTGAAAAATGCTATCCGGCGCACGCATCGTCGAATATACAGGCAAGTTCAAAAACACGATCCGCCTTGTATTCTGATCTGTAGCTTAACTACAACGGTTCGGGACCTATAATTCAGAGGCAGAGGCGAGTTTTAAAGTTTAGAATCAATTTTAAAATGGCCTCAGCCTGGAGAGTAGGTGAGAGTTCATAATTGACATCACAACCTGAAGTCCGATTACTAAATGTATCACACAAAAGGATAGGCATATCATTCTGTATGGTTTCAATAGAATAAACTGAATCAATCATTTTAACATCAACTCTTTAATTTGACTAAATGTATATGGTTTGATATTAAAGTATTATACACCCGTAAAGCAGTTTCGTATTTTGCATGTAGTCATGGCATCAGATATATACTTGAGAATGAATTAATATGTCGAATGTATTAGTAACAGGTACACAGTTAAGTTTTAGGCTTCATGTAAAACAGACACACATTCGTTGACACACGGTGTATACATCAAACCCAGATGTACTCTAAAATGCAAAGTGCATATTTGAAAGGTGTAAAACTATGTTTTAAAAATTATGTTTTCTATTTTAGTTAATTGAAACATGAACAATAGTATATATAGGCATGTATCAGTATTCCATAGTAATGCTGCAACGAAGCGTTTGGAACATAGGTTAAGTTTGATGTTTGCTTTAAAATTTTGAAGCTTTTTCTTCGCTGACATTGCACATCCAGTATCTCTACTACTATCAAGAGTGAACGCCTACTCAAACCGCAAACAGACTGGAACACAGTGTATGAACTTCACTCTACTTGCAATAGAAGGTAAAAAGAATTTCCGTATTGCCCAAAAGTTACCTGTGCGGACTTGGCATTCTGTGGCAGTAGACGTTGGTGCGTGCTTGAGCGGAGTTCGGAACATTTTAAATTTCTCGTATTTCGATCGGTCATACTATAAAGGCGAATAAGACTCAGTTTTAGCGTCTGTGTATACAATGGCCAATCCACCGAACCTTCCACCAGGCTATCTGGGCGAGCAGCCCAAGTTTTCTGAACTCGGACTTAGCACGTTCAGTCATACGGAGCCTAAGATCACTGTCAACGACAACCAAGTTGAGATACGGATAAAGTGCAAGGAACCGGTCAAGGTGACGCACCAGCTGATTAACTGCCGCACAGACGAAGAGGTTTCCCAGTATGTCTTCACGCAGACCCTCCACGGCCTCGTCTCCTTCATTATCAGCTTGCCTGAGTCGGGCTTCTACAAGTTCCAGATTTTCTCACTTAAAAGCAACGACGACAGCAAGTCGCTGCCAAACGTGTACAACTACTTGATCAACTGCACCCAGGCCCTTCATCCGGTGTACCCCTTCCCTAAGCAGTATGCCCAGTGGAAGGAGGGTTGCTTCCTGCACGAACCACTGTTCCTTCACAAAGATGCACCGTTGAAGAATGTCTTCTGGAAAGTGATCATCCCTAACGCCAACAATGTGGCGGTCGTTGCGGACGGAGAGTGGTTCCATCTGGAGAAGAAAGGCAATCATTGGGAGTCCACCTTTAATTTGGAGCAGTTCAAAAAGAAGGAAACCAAAGTTACGCTCAATGCCAATTTTGGACCAGACGAAACCAAATACACCACAATGTTGCTATACAACCTCTAAACACTGCGTTCTAGAACTGTAAAGTGCTTAGGTATTCTAAATAATTAACAAATAAATTTCATTACTGATTAAACTGTTTTTGTGGTCACTTCATGTGAAGAACAATAAAAAGAACAAAGAAGGGCCAATTAGGATTAAAGCCGACTGTGGAATATTGCTTAAAGTGATTCATTACTTTACTAAGCAATACATTTCCAAGATGAACGTTCCAAATGGATTTTCAGTATTACTGTACGCTGAACTTTCCATTCATTTAGATTGTGTCAGGCGAAATAGATGCGAGTGTTGTTGGAACGTTGGAACTATAGTTGTTCTGTTAGATAGTACTGAACACAAACGCAAGTGAATTTTATGTACTTCTTACATAGTTAAAGCTATTTCTGTGGTTCTGTTCTTTTATGTAACTTATTGGTTTCTTTAGTTTCTTTTTACTGTAAGCTTTTCCATTATACTGGCGTTTTAGCAAGTACGAGAATAAATCGATGTTATAATTCTACTATTTTTGGTCTCTTCTTTCTTGCGGCAATGTTAATATTTAAACAAAATTTAAACATCTATAAAAGAAAGCAAATCAAATAGAACAAGGGTTGTCTCATGCAGTGCTCAAATTAAATGAAAATTAAATTCTAGCATAACCGTAAGAGCTGTGAACATTGTTTGTATCAACCGTTAAGGTCGTAGTATTTTAATAATAGCATCAGTCATGTTTGTTGTACCGACGCTTAGCATCATGTAACCAAACGTGAAAAAAATCAACTAAAATATACAGTTGTGAATTGACAAATTGAAATTAAAAAAAAAACACACGTTATGTTCAATTTTACAAAACCATTATAAACCAGAATGGTATACATATTGATTTGAAGCTGGCAAAATATGAGCAGTTCTCGTTTAGACTGTATTTAAAACCTTTAACACTTCGTTCCACATTCATGTTCAAGTCAAAGCGAATTCATTTGCACGAAAAACATATTTGATTACCAGTTATTTCGAAAAATCGAACTGTTTTCCTTATAAGATGCCGGTTTTTTACTTAAAGATGTTTAAATTAAGAAAGGTTTGAGTTTCAGAGTGATATTGACCACTTATTAATATGTGATCTGGTTTGCACCTAGCTATCAGGCATTGAGTTTCATTTTGAAAAATCGATAAGTTAATATTTTATCGCCTATAACGAATAGGGAAATAAGAAAAGATCCTAACAAAATTTCCACAGATATTTAAATTTTATCTACCTGTAGACTAATGTTGTTGTCGCTAATATTTGTTATTCGCACTACCGACCATTTACACTGAGTTGCCGTGGTGCACATAATAATATCAACCCAGGATTAGTAATCAGTACATTATGTAAAATATATCCATTCATAAATCTTGGTGTTTTTACCTATTTCTTTAAAAAAAAGAGTGTTTTTTTTCAATAACCGGAATAATTCGATTAGCTGCCATAAAGCGCTTTATTGCCATTATAAAATGTAATGTAGTTATTAGAAACAAAATGTTTAAGAAATAGTAAATAATAAAGATCTTTACTTCTGACCCGTGTTCGAACAGGAAAGGAACGTAAATTGTAACTACATGTTATGTGCTTTTCATGATCTTTTATTAAAAAGCAAACTTTGTATATATAATTTTGTAACCAAATTTGACCAAATTGTGTTGACAACATTTGAAGGTTTTCAGCTAACTGAAACTGTTCATGTATAATTACTTTGATTAACAAAGCATATTTGTCATTTGAAATAATTATCAATTCACTAAGGTTATTAAATACAAGTACATTGCAGTAAAAATCAATTTGAGTTTTTAGTTTCAGCTGCAAATTGTATTAACTACAACCATAAACGTAAAATACTTCCTTTTGTAATTTGGCCCAGATGTATACCTCCATTGTGACAAGAGCAGTACCATTAAACATCATCAAGTTTATTATTTCACAGGGCAGGGTTAATGCTCATGTGTTATATACACAACAAATAGTTTATGACAGATCGTTTATGGGTGTGTTTACCCTAAGCGGTACAAAATCAATCGGGCCGAGATTTAAAGAGGTCGACCGGATCAACGATGGGAGATCTGTTTGGCGTTGTGCAGAAATATAGGGGTCTATGAACAGATAACATTAGGAAAAGCACTTAGTGTGTATTTTCAATCAATATAACAGCTGAATTTTATTATTTACACGGTAACCAATTTGCTGATAAAACAAAACATACCAAGCATTTCCGTGCTGGTTTTATATTAATCAAACTAGAGAGGGGTTTTAACATTTTATATATTTTTGCTTTATATTTTCATTTGATGACTTATTTGCTATAGGCAAACGTTTCCAATTTTCAGCCACATAATATAACTCTGTCTCTCTGTCTCTCTGTCTCTCTCTGTCTCTTTCTGTCTCTGTCTGTCTGTCTGTCTGTCTGTCTGTCTGTCTGTCTCTCTCGCTCTCTCTCTCTCACTAACATTTGTTTTCCGTAGGCCATAAAAACACACAGCATATATGCATCACATGATTACGGCAACACAGAATGTTTAAGTTACAATAACAGCAGTAAATGTGTCGTTTTAGGCAGATAATCTTAGATGGACTACAATAATAACCGCCGACTGTATTATCACCATATCCTGCTGATACATTGGTTCCAGAGGCAGCCATGGTTAGTAGGCAGCCATTTTTCCGGAACATATCAATTGATGAAAGTATAGTCTAATTGCTTTGTCAGTTCTGCTTCTCTTCCGCTGCTAAGATTTACAAAAAATAATGCAGAGCTAGCTACCTAGTTGTATCATCGAGATGAAAGTGATCCCGGAGTGTGCAGGCGTTTGTTTCTTGGCAACTTGACGACGAGGAAACGTTTGCATGATTTTTGCTTTTGAGGATTCCACACCGTAAGACCCACAGATTGTTCGCCAGAAATGCTGAGCTGTACTGATAGCTTAAAATTGAAAAAGAAAACAAAGTCTAAGTCGGTTTGGCGCCTTTCCAAAACATTCCTCGAATATTTTCAAGGACTTGCAGACCCTTTGGGGCATAAACCGTGCTATCTTTACCTGTACTTCTGATATCTGTGTTCGATTCCGTACTCTCAGGTAGACGTACTTCTGTGTTGGAAATAAATTACATTTTAACGTTCGGGTTTTACGATTGTTGCTTATGACATGCTATCGATAAGCCTTTATAAAAACCGATTCATGGTAGATTTAACCTAACATTTTAATAGTTCAATGTTTCAGTAAAATGCCGCAAATGTCCACACATAAGTTATAAAAAGAAACCAACGTTGTATTAACTTAATAGTAATATATACACTATTACGTGTGTTCTTTAATAATTTGTATTCATGTATTGTGGAACTGTGTCATTGACATTTCAAAATTAACAATAATTATAAACTTGTGCTAACTATATTCGAACAATGTTTGTAATTCAACAAATAACTTACTTAAGTGCATACACATATATTTTAAACTACTTGTTATCATTATCACTTAAATTACTACTGTAAAATACTTTTAAGGCAAAAAATAACAGAATTGGGAAAAATATAAAAAAATGTAGCTACAATATATATTCTTTACGAAATTTGTTTTAAATTAGTTGAACTATTTATATACGAATGTAAACCTATGTGTCGGCCTCAAAAGTTAAAGCCAAAATCACTCCTGTGCACAAGGTTATCATACGACATATACAAATACATTAAAAAAACTATTCCAATTACACATAATGTCACCTTATTACATAACGTGTGGCAATTATCATTTTTCTTATTTCTCTTGTGAGAGTTTGAATGTCAATCTAAAATGTGAATACATATAAAATACATGTACATAATTTGCTTGATGTTACACTTACCGATTCAAACATTTCTCACACGCTTTCTGTCTGTATTCCTTTTAATTCTTTCTTTTTCACTCCTTCTAAGCATCTGTCTTTTTTTTTCTCTCTTTGTCTTTCTGTTTGTATTTTCTCTCTTACACACACTCTATATTTTCATCTGACTCTTCTGTTTATATCACAATTCTTTATATTATCTGCAAAATACGAAAGATTCGTGTTTGTCCAAATTATCAGAAAAAGAGGATAATAAACATTGTTGTTTAAATGAGAACAATGTCTAACAATATGCATGATTATATCTGATGCACACGTAAAAATATTTTGATGAAATAAAGTGAATGTTTTTACAAAGAATAAGTGGATATAACTTACATAAGTATTATTATATAACTAAACGAGATATAATTTTTAAAGTATATAGAAAGCATTTAAGGTGTGTTGCCATAGTTATAGCATTTCATTTCATGCTTGGTTTTATACCATTTCCTTGTATAACTGTTTTTACACACGCGTCTATTACCTTCTGTATTTATATCGACTTTGTAAAGTAAAGGTGTGCAGTATATTTTTAAGGTGAAAACTGAATAAAGGCAGCCCCCATAAAGTTATCATACACCTGAATATACGCTGAAATCTTTTGCAGACACAGTATCACAATTATCTTACGTGAGTCAGACACATGTGTGTGAACATAAAACGGTGAAGGCGGAGAAAATTATTTATGGCTGCCAGGAATGATTTGATGAGAGTAATGATAAAATAAAAATAAAAATTGTTCAGAAAACTAACAGCCTCTTGAAGTATAGACATTTGAAAAGCCAAACCCTTCACAACAAAGGTACTTGTTGGTCTTATCAGAAATGCTTTCTATTGTCAAAGCTTTTTTAAAAGGCAATTATCTTCTAAACGATAACATTTATCTACTTCTTTGCTTAATATTTCCTTTAAAGTCAATAAACACACGGTGAAAATAATTGTTTTTAACCAAAACTCGTTCACACTAATTCGCTGATTGATAGGGGTGTTGTTTTCTCATAAATAGCTATACTACGGCACTTTTATTTCAGCCATTATCAAAATGGGCAAGGTAATAATACAGTATTATCTTTTTCAAACAACATGCAACACTAGAAATATAAATGGAGATAAACTAATGACATTCTCAAATGCTGCGGTTAAGTCAGCTGAGATTCAAAGGCGGATGCCTAATTGCATGCGTGTTAAAGCCATTTAAAACCGAGATAAAACGGCACAAGATTTTGCTAAATTAAGAGTTGCGAGATGTAGAAATGTGATAAAGGTTTGATAATGATGGCTTAGTTAAACACATGGTCATTGAACCACGCGAGCTAAGCAATTGTAAGGTCGACGGTCAGGTCTTAAAATAGAATTTCCCCGAACCCACCTAATAATAAAACGAGACAGGTTTGCACATGATTACTTGTTCTCATTTTGCGGCACCGACAAATGGAAACATGGCAAAAAGCGCATTTTCGCTTATTCATTTGTTTGTCTGCATTCTGTTTTCACTGAGTCTATTTTTTCAATGTAACTCTTAAGTTAACTGTTTTAATAAAATGCTATATAAACAAAATAACAAATTATAATAATTTAAATATATGTAACTTGTCTCGAGATATGTTAAACACCACATATATGCAATGTATATTAATTGTTTAAATAAACATTCCGACTGAATAAAAATACATTTTAGTTTGAAGTAAATATTGCATATTAAAAGGAAATCCATTTTTAATTGGTAATGAGACTTTCCAAATGCTCCATGATATTTTCCCGGGGTTTTTTGTCTTATTTCGGACATGCTAGTTTTTACCTCCTTAGTCCTTTATTTACTTCCTGTTAATTAGATAAACCCCTTAGAAAGAAAGAAATTGTCAAAATACTACTTTGTTTAAAGGAACTTTTGTTAATACGCAATTGAAAGATGCTACATTACAATGTCAAATTATGGCAGCTTTCAAAATGCGTATAGACAACAAACTGGCGAATATGCCTGCCTTCCAGTCATCAAATATGAGATTATTTATAGACCCCATAATGATATGATAAGAGTAGGATGAAAGCCAACACCCTCTTGAGGTTTGCGGGTTTTCAAATTTCAAGCCTTTTATAACAAGAGGTACTTGTTGTTCTTATCAGAAGTGCTATTAATTTGTCAACTGTTTTTAAATCGCCATTATGTTCAAAACCAGATTATAAAACTTCATGTTTTAGCACAGTGAAGAGAATTATTATTTCTTTATGGCTGTTTATGGGGTGAAATGACATTGACTACATGATATGTACGCCAAAAAAGAAGAAAAGTTTACTGTTTTCACATTCTTCAAATCAACACAGTTAAGAAATAATTCGAAATAATAACTTTTCTGCTTCTCAGAAACAACTGACGGGATATTGTCTTGCAGTCAAGTCATAAGACGGCTATCTTATTGCTGCTGCTGCTGCTTCTTCTGCTGCTGCTGCTGGAACGGAACATGAGTTTCTTAAGTTATTTTAAGCGGAGATAAAAACGCAGTAAAATTGCCTAGGATAATGCAAACGCTTCCCTGGAAATTTTGCTACACTTTACATTTAGAAGAATTTCGGAAAAGCGTTTGTATATATAGCCAATCGCCAGCCATTATTTACTCTTATTTAAATTAATGTACACATTTTTAGAACAACCCCCTTTCATATACGCAGATACACAGAATACAAACACACAACAAACTTCCCTGTGCATGCACATGACGAAGCAGGTCAACGCCAGATTCACGCCAAACAGGAATTCCGACGACAGAGCCGAATTCAGAACTTTATCTTTCATATTCCGTTATTTTGTAAGAAAGTTTAAACACTATATGTCTATATATGAAGCTTGGTGGCTGGTTAAATATATCCAAGTGTCATTTGCCGCGGACATAGTTTGGTTTAAAATGCCTATGTCAAAAGCATAGTCACATGCTTACCTTGTTTTTACAATTGGGATAGACGCACAACGTTTTTTGACTTTATGGTAATTAAACATTCGCCAAACACAGGGCCTTTCACAAGATGAAGTAAGTTAAATGAGAACCTGCAGTAGCCATAGAGGAATACTACACAAATGTCATCGCTTATTGCCATGAAGACGTACAAATGATTGCTTCCTAAATGGTTCACACACCATAAGTGGTATTCATTGGGCTTTATACCAGCCGCATGGCAAATGTGGAATCGCATGCTTTCTTCAACGAACATTTTATTTACATATATTATGCACCCGAATCACTAGTAGAATTAGGAACGTCTATCCAGAAAATAAAGGCTTAAACATGCCTAATTAATTTAATGCAATCATGTACATCAGCATTATTCAACAACATAAACGCTTGATCTCAACTGATCTCAAGATTTTAGGCACATGAACATTAATAAAAAAACTTAAAGCAACCGCCTTCATTTAAAGTTTATATGTCACATATTAGTTTGCGCTCTTTAAAACAAATTCCTTATATACAGTGGATAGCGGTTACGGGCAGCTACAAAATCAACTTTTTATGCCAATCACTTGGAAATAACGAGTAAGGTGTGTTACCTGTATTGAGCGGTTCATTTATTTATTTGTCTACAGCAATTCTAACAAGAAAACAATAAAATAAACAACAGATTGTCATAAATAACATTTTTGCAAACCTAAAGCAATGATGACTTAACTTCAGACAACATTCCTAATTAGTAATATGATTCAAATTGGTATTGGTATGCATGCTTTCTTGATTTATAACGTAACAGAAAGGCTTCGTACAAAACTATGTAAGATATTTCGTTTGTGATCATATGGTTTTGCTAAAAGCTGCAAATGAATCATAATTTGTGGCTGAGTCAGCTTCCATTGTCGGTAGGGAAGTGGCTATACTAATTTTCATTCCTTGATAATTCAGAAACATTTGAAATATGCGATAAGCTTATTTGTGCAAATTTCAGTCAGCAATCCCGAAGTTATGTTTCCTTGTGTAATTTTGCGTTAAGAACAGTGGATATTGCTCAACTTGCATCACCTGTATAGCGACGACTAGAGAGGTAAGGAGACAAAATTCCAACATTGACTGTCCATACTATGGCTGGATGTCAGTTTTGATGAAGACATGTCTAGCCATCGTGTAATTTAAACAATGATTTTTGTTGACTATAAAATCGTCAGTACAATAATGAATTTCTTAATTTTATGCCTCAGAGCGATTATTATATCATTATTTTACCAAATATATAACCACGACTCATCTATCTGCAGAAAGAGAGAGAGAGAGAGAGAGAGAGAGAGAGAGAGAGAGAGAGAGAGAGAGAGAGAGAGAGAGAGAGAGAGAGAGAGAGAGAGAGAGAGAGTTTATATTGAAGGTAACAATCCACTGTATAGATGGCGATAACAATAACTGGAATTACGCGCACATCATAAACAGTATAAGACACGCGGTAGTGAGACAGCAGGAATCTGGAGATATCTTTTTCGGAAGAGTGCTGAAAATGCTTTCAAACAACCATAATCATAAACACCGTGAAATGTCCCTTGCAATATTTCTGGAATACGACGCTGCGTTTTATAGTGCCAAGAAGGCCCAACGTTAGATCATTGCTGTCTGATGAACAAAAATACACACAATCATTAGATTTCTATTATTCTGGAGGTGTACGTATAGTATCTGCAGTGGTCTTACAGAAAATAACTGTATGAAAAAAACCTAAGTAAGTTCATATCACATCGGAACAATTTGCTAAATACAACGAACATATATTTAGAGGTACGCCTATGCTCTTAAAATACATCATGTCGTCAGTATGTTGGAAAACTGTGGGTACATGTTGCATTGTACAGTACACATATCAGTACAGTTATCAACTCATGGAAGGTCTACAATAACAGCCAGTCCTCTAATAATGCCGGGATATTGTGTTTTTGTCTGGCATTGCAACTGCAGCTGAGATGGACAGATAAATATCTGAGGCCCCTAGGTTTTCTACAGTTCCATTGTACCTTACATCTCGCATTACATATCACATCAATGATTTATGATCAAGTGTTCGCAAAAGTCTATGTAAGTACATGTAAGAGCTAGAAGTTACTTTACATGATATGTTTTAGCTATGATCCAGCTAAATGTGTTATAACCTATGTTAATTCTTTTATTGAGTCAGTTGCAAATATATAAATACTTTCTTACAGTTAGTAGCAAATAGTGCTGATCCTGACAAGGTAGCTGCCAAATGGAATGGACCCAATTAGATGTACATCTGCTTTTTATGGGAAGAAATGGTAAACACCAGTGTTAACATTGTGCTGAGTCAACGTCGGATCTCAAGTAACAGACAGGTTAGATTTAAACATCGGCTTAAAAGTCGAATTAATGCAAGCACACGTGGTGTTCATTTATATTTTTTTTGACAGCATGGGTTACAGTTTTAAGATTTCGTCTCTCCAAGCATACACACCTAAGCCCAGTGAGGTGTCTGCAATTTTTTCTCATACAAAATATAATAGCATAAACAAGTAAATTTCAAAATGACTCATGCTGTTTGTTATACTAAACCACAAATATACAAAATCCATCACTACGTTAAGGTGAAATGCTTGTCTATATAACGGTGGTGTAATCAACACGTCACATTGGGAGACGGTTTAGTGCAACTACTGGGGATAAGCAAGAGCCATGTCAGTTACACAGAAACTTGCCTGCACAACTGGCACGAGGCAAGTAACACACATTGTGAAAATGTTTCATCAAGTCTTTTTATGAGATGCAGATTCTTTTCTCAGCATTTTACACACAGACACAGACACAGACACACACAGACACAGACACACACACACACACACACATTCACGCACATACACACAGACACAGAAACACAGACACAGACACACAGCAGAAAACACAATTTTTTTAACGTTTCCTTTTTCAGCTAAATGCTGAAAGCATTGAATTCAGAATATTTCTTTTTTATTGTTCAATAAATATTTACAGAAATAGTCAGTAATAATAATTATAACACGATGCACCATGTAAACACCATTGGAGTTTGGGTGTCAGTTCTAGAGAGGTGAAAGGTTATCGACGTCATCGCAGGATGAAGTGACAAAAGGCGCAATTGATAACAAACAAAATATCCCATAAGGTTTTATAAAATATGTTGTCATTTTATTAAAATACCATCCGAATTCAATCGCAATGTTTTGAAGAAGTTTTAATTAATCTAATATTACCAGGACTAGCAGTAACGTTATATAAGAGCTGAGTAATAATGTCGTATGCCGATTAACCATTATTAAAAAATAAAGACGTAAATTTAACAAGGTTCATTGGCATTTCAAGTCTGGAAACAAAGACTAATCCTGCCTTAGAGTTTGATCAATTTACAGACCATACGGATGCTCAAAGATAAATTCATGTTGTATCAAAGACATGCGCGGACATCGAGCAAGCAATATAAAAAGCAATGCACATTTTTGGTTGTAAACGTGTCAATTGCTATCAAGGCGGTACAATGCAGGAGTCCAGGGTTGTAGCCATCAGCAATAAATAAATAAGTATTGTAGAGAAGTTAGTAATTTAGACCCTTGATCTTATACTAAACATTCAATAAAACTCATGATGATTTATTTTATCTTCTGCATAAATGTTTTCATAAGCTATTATAATTTATAGCAATAAAATTAATACGGTGAAATAATTTTGAAAATACTTTTCTTAATTTGCTGAATCTAAAACCTTGTTGTAATCTTTTGTAGAAATTAATTGATTTCTGGCATTGAAATAATGTTCAGCCTTAGTAGCACTCAACTTGTCCAAGGAAAATGGCGACCAAAAACAAAAGAATCACGTGACCAAATGGAGCGCGCTGATTAGCTAACGCTAGGCGTCTTGTCCTGTCAATCAAATTTCGGCGTAATGTTAATTCGGAGAAACCTTGCGTCTATATATAATGCCCTTTAAAGATTTGGGTAGGAGGAGATGAAGTTATCACAATTCACGCTAAAAGCAATATTAAAAATGCAGTGAATGTTACACATAAAGAGTACCGATCACTTGTTTAATTAAGATGTTAATGAAAATGTTTTCAAGTATAACGCACAAAGCTTCGCAAACACCCATACAAATTCACGTCGTAAAAACCGCACTTCCTGAATGTTTGTCCTAAAGACCAATGGTGGTAAATTCAATCATAATGTTTACAGTAAGCATAGTATACATAATAAAAATACAATTAAAGAATATAATGAAAAAATTCTAATATGCATATTTTTCAACTAAATTGCATATCTATATGCATATTTTTATGGTTTACTTTTAATGTATATTTCTTGTCTTACTTTTAAATAACATATTTTTAAATATCGGTTTCTTTTATGTTCTTGTTTATATACTATTTTATCATCCTAATATTTCAAGCAATTAAGAATTTATATTCGCTTATCAATTTATTTTTGTAAATGTCCATTTCGTTGCTAATTTGTCATATGTTTTGGTCAAGCATTTTATGACTTATTTTTTATGATAAACATGTTTACAAATAACAATAATAATAATAATAATAATAATAATAATAATAATAATAATAATAATAATAATAATAATAATAACAATAATAATAATAATAATAATAATAATAATCAAAATAAATATTAATAGTAATAATAATACTACATCCGATAGTTGCTAAACTCTGTAAAGACACAAAACTAATATTAAACTTGACAGCAAATCTTGCAGACTTTGATTTGGAAGCCCCCATACAGGTAGCTGATAGGTAACTGCATAGTTTGTCTAGGGCAGATCTGTTCATCCAAAATGTTTTATTAACTTTGAAATCATCCCAAGCATCCGGTTGACCTTATTTAAACTGTTTAAAGTCGAATGAATAGTGCACATGTGGTTTGCACCTTCTGTTTATTGACTATCTTGCCATTTGTAACAGTTTCACAGCATGCTCACAAACATAGGCCAAGGTACGTGCTTGAATTTCCTTCTCCTTCCAATTAAAAGTTTCCCAAATGCCAAGAGCTGATGGTGATACTATTCTCATAAAGTACAAGAAACACCTCACTATCTTAAGGCAAAGTGCCGAAGTTAAGGATGTACAGCCAACATGTGACAGTGGGATACTGTTTTGTTGAGACACCGGTGATAAGCCCGGGCCATGACAGTTACTGGCATCCATAGTTGGCACGAGTAGTGTATATAATAGAAATGTCTCATTTTATTCTATTTGTTTTAGCTGCAGATTCATTCCTTTGAGCTTGCTAAAATATGTCACTTCAACCAGCTTTTTTCATAATATAATAAAATTCGTTTAATGAACACGCTACAATGAATACCCATTCACAATCAATTATAGCATCGGGTTATTAAAGAGAAATCTTTAATACAATTTGATAAAAAGGAATTTTATGTACGTAGCTACATTTCTTTTGCAAACAGCAATGGTTACTTGGCAGCAATTTCCATCTAAACATTTTAAATAAATGCTCGAATTTTCTACTGTGCTTGCCAGTTGTTCTACTTTAGCTTTTTTCACCATGTTCTGCTTATGAGTGCTATAACTAATGCAGGGCTAACATCCTTGTTGTTTATCTTAATTAAAGCACTTGTTTAATATATCAAAACGACGCGTAATCGTTTGCAAGATTTCTCCTGTTCCATGCGATCTAATACTGCAAAGTACAAACATTGTGCTTCCGATCTGTACAGATGACTTAGACTGAATAACAAGACAACGGTGCGTGCCAAAAATGTTCCATTAACTACAGGATGTGTAGTTCGGGTGCAAGACGTGCAAGGTTTTACCGCTGAATTATGTAGTCGATCCCCAAACTCCCAGGTAAACACACTTCTTGTGTTGGAAGGTAATTACAGTTTAATGTCGGGGTTTTATGGCAGTTGTTAATGGCATTGTGTTATCGAGAGGTCGATTCATTAAGAGAGATTTTACCTAACACAAGGACGTGGTTCTCTGTAAAGTTTAATAATTGTGTTGCTTTCTCTGAGTATGTGAACACTTACGCAACAGGGTATTAGCCATTGTCATTTTAGGGAAATGTTTAACAAAATTGAGGGTCCCAATAACTTTTTACAAAACTTATCAGAACAAAAAATTTAGATAGTTGCAACCTGGGAATTCTTCGATGTACTACCTTGTTTCATATTGATCCACAGATAAGAACGAGCATAGATTTTTATACGTTGACTGGACGTTTTATGTAGTGGTAAAAAAAACTTAATATATGTGGTAATGTGATAGCTTTTCACGATAAAATATCAAATCCAGGCTCAAAAGAATCCCTGCTGAAGCGGACGATGTATTATTTTCTCTAATTTCTCAAAGAGAAAAGTTATTTTAACGCAAGAAAATAATCTCAGCATATTTAAAAACATCAAGACTTAACTTATAAGCAGCCTTCATAGAAAGGGCAGAGGCGATTGTGAAAGTATACTCCATTATTCAATGAATCTTGTTGTCTTCCGAGAAATGTTCAAGAAGCATGCAAATGTTAGCGGCTTTTGAAATCTGGCTTCACAGATTCTGTTGAATTTAATTAACATACCTAATTATAAACATTTAGCCTTGAACGAGGAACTTTGTCAAAGAAATCGATGTTCTATTTGCTGTCACTTGAAAAAAGAGAGTTCGGATATTCTGACGATTTTTTTATACGGAAAACCCATCTACAGTGGTATGCAATTCATTAATAAGACGTGCAGGAATGTTCGAACCAATTAATTTTTTATCACAGTAAGACGGTAAATTGCCTTGAATGTTGCAAGAGAAAGTTTTGATAGATATGAGAGCTGTAAGTTGTTATAGTAATGACGGCTGGGGAAAACAGATGTTCTTGCAAATACACTTGACAAGATTTTGGATGACTTGGAAAACAACCGATTCCTGGAAATTACCTCTTAATTATTCACCTGCCGAGGTGTCAGTAGCATTTGCGTTCTTTAGGTTGGTGTTCATGTAATAACATACCTGCAAATTATAAAGTTAGGTCAATAAAGTGCGACACTTATATTTTATTGAGCTAACCCATTATATATGAAAGCTATTTTGTGTAATATTATATAATATAATCAATATAATATAAGATAGTTAAATAATTGTGCAGTTCCCTTGTCAGATAATTGAATGTTTGGATAAGTATCATAAAACACACTTGCACGCCGTGCTTTTATCCGTGATACATAGTTTATAAATAAATTATTGCGAAACTGGTTGATTACTGAATATGGCATTCAGTGACAATTCGATATTAATTTGAAGTTTGTTTTTATCAAAAGCCCGATGTGACCCATTGTAACATTTTGACGTTATTAAACATGCCGTAATCAAAGACATTTTGCCGTTTTTGAAATATTTCATGAAATCTCTGGGATAGTACAATACGGATTCTGTACGCATTTATTAATCAATTACCAGAACTGTAAATGGTAACCATCATAATGCTTTACTGTATCGTCAATTGATGAGCCCTTCAAAATAATGATTATTGATTTATATTTACAAGTGTTCCGATCAAAAGCGTTGCAGAAAGTAAAAGGCCAGCAAGCAAGTCTACTTTCATAACATATTTAGAATATAGCAATACGATTTCATAACATACCACTGTTAAGTTATTTGTAATTTATTTATGGGAAGTGAATATAAAGTACTGTCTGTGACCATGAATGAGTCATGGAAGCGTAAAAAACATTTGAAATATGGCATTCTAATTTAATTTATGACTTCTGATATTGCTGCGACTATCAGCGAAGCACTGCAATAAATGTCATCACTTAAATACGCTCGTAAATCTAGTTAAATGTATGTTTTATTGAAATAAACTTCGTCTATTAAAATGCTTAACGTAAATTTAAACACAATTTTGAAAATATTCAAGAAATACTTAAAGTTTAATCAGTTATAAATTGAAACAGCCGCTCTTGTATAGTTCTAATCCAAGTTGGTTTGTTTTAAATAATTATTGTTTTTAGTAAATGCTGTTGTAATATTGGATCTTGCTGAATTAAAAAACAAACCCTTGCTTTCCGTCTATAACAAAAGTTATGTAGCAATATAAGGTATATTGATTTATTCTGAGTACTATAATGAATAAACATCGCTTATACACAAGTCAAACTGTTTTCAACCAGTATCCAAATGAAGTATTCACAAGTACATATGAGCCAGAATAACTCTTTAAGGTGGTATTCAAATTCCTTGAAACATGTCTTAACAATTTAACCCCCAACATCTTAACAATGAACCGGCAGTTTAATTCACAGTTGATATATATTCAAAAGAATATCCAGATTTATCATTTATACCAAATATACAACATTATCTTTGCTTCAGATAACGCAGATATGCAAGTTCAATAGCAATACATGATGTTACCAGCATAGCTCAGATAGTATCAGACATGCAGAAGTGAGAATATAGAAATAATTGTTCTTGGAAGAATTATGAAGAATGCTGTACATGAACCATTATCATAAACATCGTGAAAGATACAATAATACCGTCCCATGTTGTATTTCTGGAATATGCCAAGCGCTGTGTGTAATTATGCATACATATCTTGTTTGGACATACATACGCAGTTCGAGTTCCAGGAGAGGCGAACGCTCTTCAATCATTATGTTCTAGATGTCATTTTGACAGAAGGCACCAAATGCAAGTTTTCTTGTGCATGGAAATATTGAACAATATTGACTTGTATTGAATTGTATGCACTTTTACCCATGACCTGTTTATGAACGACTTAAATGTTTGCCTTTTAGTTTTATTGTCAGCTTACAAAGATGAAGAGGAGATAAATATTTGATTATATACTTATGACCTTGCATCGTCATAATGCTCTCTCGTGGAGATAACGTCTCTAGATGTCACGTTTATAGTCGCCTTAATGTTTCACCTTTAAATCGACATTTTAGAAAATTATCCCTTCATTATTTATGAAGTGAACTATAAATTTAAACAAAAAAATATATTATAATAATTGGAACCGTTTCGTACATTCTCACATTACTTTTGTTCCTGTTCCAACGCTGATTAAACACTGTGAAACAGATAAAACCACTTTTATCTGAAAAGATACAGATGGTTAAATTTGTATAACGAGAAAAAGTCAGTTTGGCGCCTGTCCAAATGTTTCATTATGTTTCCATGATCTGTATACTCTTCCAGGTAGAAATGTGCAAACGATGATTTGATTTTGAAATAACTATAACAACTATACAGCGATGTACTCTGTACTTAATCACAATTGAAGTCATGTCAAATACTGGTTTTAGGTACACTTCCACCTATCACCGTGTTTTTATACATGTTGGTTTTGGTAAATGTAACACATATCGTTATTTTTACACATATTCTGGTTTTGGTTAATATATCACCTATAACTATATTTACACATGTTTGTTTTGGTTAATGTACCACCTATAACAATGTTCACACATATGTTGATTTTGATATAAGTACAGCTTATCCCCATGTTTACTCAAATGTTGGTTTTGGTTAATGTACCACCTATCGCCATGTTTACACATATGCTTGTTACGCTTAATGTACCGCCTATAACTATGTTCACACATATGGTTTTAATGTACCACTTATAACTTTGGCTACACATATGTTGGTTTGGGGTTAATGTCCCACACAATGCTCAATTATAGTAAAAATACATGTATTTACACAAACCTATTTTACTTGAACACATTAAAGTACACATAATAATCGTATTGGAAAGTATTATTACAAATAATGAGACAATATTAGTCTAATCCACATTTCTAGAACTGACATCTTCTGCCGGAACGTTTGTTTTTCTAAATATTATAAATATTTTATAATAGGATATATAGCACAAGTTTGTGCTGACAATGTTTGTGAAAATCGTCATAAATTTCATTGCATGAATAGCTCTATCAATGTCAAACTAAGGCAACAATCGTGAAATAGATATTAACGTGGCGCTGAAGCCTACAACTCTTAAATAAAATAATTTATTTATAGATAGATGATTTAACAATAATAAGTTTAAATTTTGAAAGAAAGGTCACATTTACGTGTGTCTTAAGGAACTTAAAATGCCAAGACTGTCGTAATCAGAGGTAAGGTACTTGTGCTATTCTTTTAGTTGTGGTCACATATAGCTCCTGATTTTTAAAACAGTTTTAATCTTCAATAGGTAATAGCTCATGTATTACCTAAGCAATGCCCTATTTTTTAAAAAAAATATGTAAATATGGGAAAGGATAAAGCGGTTGTGTCGTTGTTTCAAGTACAAGCAAGTAAATTATTACTGTCTTCACATTCTTTAAACCATCACTTTCTTACTTGTCAATGTATCGGGAATCTGTTTTCTTAGAAATAACTATACCAATACATCTGTAAATGTTCCGACGACTATCAAACTAGGCCATACATGTAGCTTCAGACAACACGCTTCATTAGCACGAGAAAATTTAAAGATATATTATCTAACGACATACACAGATGCTTACAAATAAGTCATTAAAGACTCAAAAGATGGATACCTAATGGCATTTTGGTATGGTAAAGCTATTTTAAGTGGAATTGGAACAGCAAAATACATAAGATTTACTAAATCAAGAAATACGGAATGTGGAAGCAAGAAGCAGAATGTGGAAGCGACTGAAAAGATAAATGGTTCTTCAATAGCGCCAGACAAGCAATTTCCTTGCTGCATGATGCGAGTAACAGGTGTGTTTAAAAAAAATAATACAATTATCTAACTGCGGCCGTGAATGTACTGTTTATGTTAGTTTTGTTGTGTATTATTTGCTGTTGTTGTTTATGCATTTACTCATTAACACATATGTTAGCTTAAGTGAATTATTTATAGTGCTGCATTCTCTGTGACAGTATATCTTATAAGTACATAAAAAATATAAAGTCACATAATCCTGATACCGGCTGAACTTGTATGGAAACAGGAATTTAATCTTCCACTGCTATCAAATCTGATGATTTAGAAAAAAACACTGTTATATGGTTTGGGTAAGTGTAGAATATATTAACATACATAGATGTATATTACTTGCTATAATTATACCTAGCAGAAGCTGTGGGGCGCTCAAAACTAAATTTAGGGCTTCCAGTCGGTCGATTTGCCGATTGACCTTTCCAAAGCGGTAACAGCTGGTTTTTGTCTACAAGTAATGTCTTGTCTCGGTGCTTTTGTCACTTTTACATTGACTCTGTATGCCTTTGTCTAGTGGTAGTTCAGTTGTAATATTTGTGGTCTTTGTCATACTGCATTTCTTTATTTTTCTATTGACTAGGTTTAGAATGTATGTCTATACATAAATGTTAATAACTCGCCATTAATATTCTTAGTAGAAACTATCGTATGACCTGATTAGTCATAGCATATACTACATCAAGAAGTAATTATTATATGGTTTGATAAGGTTAAAATATATTCTGTACATTGATGTGTGTTAAGTGATATTACTATGTTTAGAATAGACTGCCGAATGGTTTAAATATATATTACTTGAGTATTCTATACCAAGAAGAAACTCTCGTATGGCTTGTTTAGGTTTAGGATTTATAACTATACACAGATGTTTATTGTTTGTCATTAATATAATTGATAACATAAAATGAGTGTGTACTCGTGACGGAAATGCGAATGTCTGAACATAAACAATGTATATTTTACTCAAAAAAGGTAAAGATTTGTTGATAAATAAAAAACTTGAACAAACACTAGACGAAGGTATTACATATACACGCAAGTTAAATTTTAGAATGGCAACAGAAAGATCATAGTGTCGAGAAATATACATATACACAGATGGCAAGTAGTAACAAGCCATGTACGAAAGTCGTCTAACGGACCTACTGGTGTGCTCAAGATAGTTAACATATCTGCACGTGGTGATGATTGTTTCTCCAAAAACAAACAGTGTAGAAAAATTCAATTTTAAGATACATTTACTTTCAGCCATTGCATTTGAGAATTTTACTTTCTTTTAACACCATTTCCAGATCATATTATCTTTCATAATAAAAATAATAACAGAGCAAGATGATAGAAGGTCGGAGAAAGATATTTTCGAAGGTCCATACAATAAAATTGTACAATAAAATTTAATACCCGTGTACTTAAAATGCAACAGTGTTTCCTTAATATTGCACCAAGCCACGAGTCGCGGGTTCTACTCGTATTTCCACATGACACGGGTAAAACTACTGTTTTATAGAACACATCCTATTTTTCGAGTTTTATCTTAAATGACTTCACTATAATCAAGGCTTCAGGACTGATATTATTCTTTATTTCTATTATAACTGTTCTTTAGTTACCTTTGCCAGCAGAGAAGGGCTCCATTACTGCAATGAACATATATATTATGTATTCCTTAGCAATGGCCGAACGTATAGCCGTACTTGTCTGTAGGAATATTCAAACGCTTACCTGCAGCTGTTGCGTAATCTTAAGATGTTTTTAAAACATACTATGGACAATTGTTTGCCCTAAGATTTCTCTTGTTTGAATACTCAAGCGGAATTCTTCAACGGCCATCACTCCTAAAAAACGACAGCGACATTTCACTTCCATGCGGAACATTTTAACATGGGTGCTTGCTTCCCTCCGGACTGAAAACCCGTTTTAGGTGCCGATTTCATAAACTAAACTGGACTTTTTTCGCAGGTAAATACAAAGTATGAACATTACACTAGTCGCTTATGAAATACGTAAATATTGTAATTGTAGACGCACAACCTTGAATTTGGGGTGACAAATTGAGATTTTATTGCTTCAAACTATGGTAGCAGCATGCAAACACTAATACATCAAGGCATAAGCCATTCTGTATTTTATTGTATTGTTCACTAAAGATAAAAAAATCAAGGATCTCAATAACCTTTCAGAGGTTTTCAAAAGCTTATCAGGAAATGTATTGCTGACGGTTGAAACCCGACAATTGATACTTTTATTGTCAAGAACTTGCATTGCTTTTAAGTTACACGATGACCGGACGTTACATGACGACCAGACAGGTCTTGGAAACCACAGGAAAACGGTGAATTGGACAGTCACTGTTTTAACTTCCGATACTGCTGCTCGCTGTTACTTTGATGGACTATTTTTATTTACACTGTTTGACAGAAATCATTTTAGAAGTGCGAGGTTGGAGCGCTCCGCAAAACAGGTTTAAGTTTTGCCGACTGACCGTTCCAAGGCGGCAATTGTTGGTTTTTCTTTTTAGTGTGTTATGTCTCGTGTCTGTGTTCTTTGTCAATTTACCCACTTCGACATTGTCTAGAGGAAGTTCTGATTTAAATATATGTGGTTATTTTTATAGAACATTTTCTTATATCCCTATTCAAACAACTTGATAACAGTCAATTATGTATCTTTATCGGAGAGACAATAACTGTACTCTAAACTACATACACATGTGCACATTTGATAAAATCACCAAAGTAAATTTGTATATTAATAACCGACACTCTTTGAAGTACATGAGTTATGCGTATCGATGTTTACACGGAGTCAACAAATGTTGTACTGTGATTACTTTATGGCCGTAAAGTTAAAAGGCGTCCAGTACGGGATCAATAAAATAAACATTGTCTGTCTGGACAATATTAGCCGTAAGCGGATTACAACTTACACCGACCTTTATTTCTAAACGTCGGCAATTTATTGCAACTTTCCCAACGAGCACAGAGTTTGCCGGCGTTCACTGGCGAACATCAACTTTTACAAACGTTGACCAACTTGTACTAATCTCTACTAGCGGAGCATGACGTTTCCATGTAAACGTTGATCAAAACATCATGGTTTGAATCCAGCTTTATATACGTTTCTGAACGCTAAAGAAAGTTATACAAAGTTGGACTTCGTTAACAGACGTCGACTGAGAACTAAAGATGTTGTCGAATAAATCTAAGTCTTTCTGACCCTGTCCTCGCTATACATTGTATGTCTTCGGGCGGGATGTGGCGGACCTTGTAAAGGACCTTTTCTGTGATAGTTCGTCTGTCGTCGATTGTGCAGCAACAGAGTCTAGTGATTCTGTGTTAACTTCGTAGCCTTCCTTTCCAATAAGTTTTATCTTTCTCCTGCCTTTTCCTGGCATTTCTAAAATATTATCTTTGATTCGAACACTTCAGTGGTCACAACAACACTGGTAGCAAAGGTGACAAAAGTTCCCTTTTATGAACATACGTCGCAGCCTCGAGCATGGCCTAAACTAACGTTAACGACTGCTGGTACAAATGTTCGAAGCGTGAATCCAGCTTCAGACATGACCTGATGTCACGTTGAGGATCGCTGGTAAAAGTGTATGTAGTGTTAATCCAGTTTCAGGCATGACCTGAATTAACGTTGATGGCCGCTCGTACAAGCGTTCGTAGTATGAATCCGGCTTCAGGCATGACATAAACTAACGTTGACGATCGCTCGTACAATGTTCGTGGCGTGAATCCAGCTTCAGACATAACCTGAAGTCACGTTGAGGTCAGCTGGTAGAAGTGTTCGTAGTATGATCCAGCGTCATGCATTATCTGATCTAACGTTGGCGACCGCTTGTACAAATGTTCGTAGCGTGAATCCAACGTCAGGCATTGTATGAACTAAATAGAAAATAATCTTTGCCTGATAAACAAGTGTCAGCGTGGGTTAACTACGTACACACCATAATTTGTCATTTACCGACTACATTTTTCTGATAGCAAATCTTATACATCATAATAAAAAGTAATGCAAATATACTCTGTTGTTAGCTTTTCGTTTTTGTTTAATAACGTTGCCTTGGTACGACTAACAATCTTAAAATATTTTTTCCCAATTTGTCAGTGTTTTACCGAATAAAATTATAGTGAAAAGCCTATCTGCGGTATCGGTTACATAGATGCCAGCCAATAATCTTCTGCATAGAAGGCGACAACAGTACCTGGCACTACCTGCAAAGCAATGGCGATATCAGACATGGGACGGTAAAAAAGTAAGGTAATTCTTCGCGGAATGTGCTGAAGAAAGCTTCCAAACAACAACACTCATGAACACCGTGAAATGTAAATGAAATATTTCTGTTATACGACGATGCTTTTCAAAGGGTACCACGCCTCAGGTATATTGTGTTTTGACACTGACTAAATTCCAAGCTAGGTGAATGCTATTTTCAGCAAACACGCTTTGAAGCGTTTTTGACAGCGCTTGAAAAATAAGCTCCACGCTTTTTACACTTAGTGGTGAGAACAAAGTAACAAAAACGTTTTAGAGGCGCGGGGGGGGGGGGGGGGGGGGGGAGGGGATGGGGGATGGATATTGAAATCTATGTTACCTACTAAGTGTGCTTAGAATTAACTTTATGTTGATTCTGAAATCATTCTTAAGCATATGCATTGTCCCAAAACTTCGAATTAAAAGTCATACTTTATTCTAGCGAAGTGGTATGCAACTTCTCGTTTTGACAATGCCAAAAAATGAAAACTGTTTTAGTTATTCGTTATAGGCATGCGCGCACTTAAGACCAGACAGGCTGATGTCAAATAACCAAGTGATAAATCAGATTAAGCTATAGCTTCAAAATGACCTGTGTGAGATACTTAACACGAAAACAAACTTATCATTATCTGAAATGGTATGTCGATGTATCGGATGTTTGTACAATCAGTACGTTACATCGGGAGGCAATGAGGTGAGTGTGAACACTGGTGATGGCTAGGGACCATGTCAGTTTCTGACGCTTAAGACTATTTGTGTATATTGTAGCAATGTATCATCATACCTCCTTTTGTCACAATCTACCGGAGAAGAAAACACGACGATTCAATAAACGTTTCTCTTCTTTTTGAATTACAGAATCCAGGTCAATCTTGCAGGAAGAGAAAGCCCAGCGAAAAATTGAATTTTCTTTATATTACCAAAGGACATCCAGTCCCTTTTTGCCGGAAACCCAATTCCAAACAGTTACTGAAAGTTTCTTTTTCTAATTACAGAATCTGGCATATTCCATCGAGAGATACTATTTACTATTGAACGTTTCTATTTTTCTTATAGCAATATCAGTGCCCTTTCTGAACAAAAACAATAAAATGAACAGTTTTAGCGTAATATTTATTTTCATAAATAAACAAGCAAAATAAAGACAAATCAAAGAACCCGGTAGCGTAAACCCCATTTAACTTTTGGTGTCACGGCTTGAAAAGAACAAGAAACAAATCGTCTAAGAAACACACAAGGTTGTTGTTATTCAAATATTTGCAATGCCATCAAATATTAATGTCTTAAAACTATATGCAGTACGAATTTTCTTTGGGCGCATGGGAAAAGGTCCGAATACACACAGCACAGAAGGGCATAACATTGAATTGTACACAGTTTAACGTCGTAACCAACGCAATTTAAATTTAAAAACATACATAACTTAACATTTTTAATGACAAGTAATGATGTATCTATATTTTAACTACAATCTTATTTAATTCTGATATTCACCAAAGTTGAATAATAACCGAAATGCAATGAAATGCAAGTTCAATTGTTTTTGTAACAACATGTTGCCAGGGACTAACAAAGGCTAACGTTTATATATAGACGCCGCGCTTATGAGCTATCGATTATGCTCCTAACACATTGGACCACGACTTTTCTAACGACTTTCCTGTCAAATTCACTCGCCGATTACAGGCCGGGTATTGTAGTATAATTAAACCAATGTTTTTATACATCGAACACATGTCTATTAAAGTTTACAGATCTCTGAAAATGTTGCAAGAATTTTGTTCAAATACGTCGCTTGCCGATAGCTTTTCCTCGTAGAGATAATGAGTACACGTCAAGTAATGTCAGGTAGCCAAGCAAATATTTTGGGACATTTCTGTGAGATTGAAAGACATTTTAATACTTGCTCTATATGATATCTTCAAACGATAAGTTCGTGCGAGTACCGGAAATGTGTTATGGAGCAAGGCATAAGCCATCATGTCTTTTATGGAAATGTTTTATATGACAATCAAAACCAAGGGTCTCTATAACTGTTTAATCTATTTACAAAACTTATCAAGAAATTTATCGCATAGAGTTACAACCAGGGAATCCGTCGTTGTACTGCATCGCTAGCCAACAACTTGCATTGATTTTAATGACATGATCACCGGGTAATTCTCTTCATTTTTCAGTCATGCCCTAGAGACAACTACATCAGCGTCCATGTTCTCTACGTAAGATAGCACAGTATGTATTATCTTCGAGATTTTGTTTTCCTTTATAATGTAATATGCCATTTGTGGATAATTATTATAACATAACATCTGTATCGTGTTACCTATAATCGCTTCACAATACTACATTTTGTTTTGTTGGTTGGATTGCTGTCTGAAGTTATATAATTTCGTTGTGCTTTTTTAATTGCACATTTTAATTGTGACATTTGACGTCACGGTATTTTATAGTATGACGTCATTAACTTGTTCTAATTCTGCGTCATCGCTTAGGCTTGTTTTATTTCACACTACTCTCTCGTGTGTTAGGTTGCCGAGGCTTTTATTGTCTGCTTATATTATATATACTGATAGTAAATTATAATTATACTTAGCTTGTATATAATATTCTTTTATCAGTTTTGACTTCCGATGCAGGTTCTTGCATTTAGTTGTCTCAGTTTGATTGAATTTTGTTATAATGAACACTGTGACAAAAAAATCAGGACGTGCGAGGTTGAAGCACTCCACAAACCAAGTAAAAAGCACTCTAAATCGGTCCTTTTGCCGACTGACTGTTCCAACAGATTTTTCTTTCTATGTGTGTAATGTCTCGTCTCTTTGTTTTGTCACATCTGCAATTTCTTTGTATGCCTTTGTATAGTAGTAGCTCAAATTTTGACATCTGGAACTTCTCAAAGGGACTTTTCTCATTTTTCTATACTTCTAGTTTTTTTTCCACATTTACACGATATGGACGTGCAAAAGATAATATACAGATCTGCTTCGGTTGTTTGGCAAAATATTTTTTTTCGAATGTTCTATTCTTTCAAACCAAATACAACGTCAACTTGCTGTTGATCTTAGTATACTTGGTACATTATAGTATACATTTACTATACATGTTGAGTATTCTTAAGGTTCAAGTCAAGAATTATCTCAACAATCAGGACGGTATTTATTCTAAGATCGTAAGTAA